>JAACJT020003351.1:0-10101 GCA_009936485.2 Gymnarchus niloticus | reverse complement strand
ACTGTACCTATTGTCCCATTTTCCTAGCAAAATATAAAGAAATGAGGGGTGGCTCAAGACTTTTGCACAGTACTGTACAACCCCAATTCCAAAAAAGTTGGAACACTGTGTAAAATGTAAATAAAAACAGAAAGCAATGATTTGCAAATCTCATAAACCCATGTTTTATTCACAATAGAACATAGAAAGCATATCAAATGTTTAAAATAAGAAAATGCACCATTTAAAGAAAAGAATAAGGTCATTTTGAATTTGATGGCAGCAACACGTCTCAAAAAAGTTGGGACGGGAGCAACAAAGACTGGAAAAGTGGTACTAAAAAGAAACAGATGGAGGAACATTTTGCAACTAATTAGGTTAATTGGAAACAGGTCAGTAACATGACTGGGTATAAAAAGAACATCTTAGCGAGCCACAGTCTCTCAGAAGTAAAGATGGACAGAGGTTCACCAATCTGCAAAAAACTGCATCTACAAATTGTGGAACACTTTCAGAATAATGTTCCTCAGTGTAAAATTGTGAAGACTTTGAATATCTCATCATCTACAGTACATAATATCATCAAAAGATTCCGAGAATCTGGAGAAATCTCTGTGCACAAGGGCCAAGGCTGAAAATCAATATTGGATGCCCATGATCTTCGGGCCCTCAGGCGGCACTGCATTAAAAACAAGCATGATTCTGTCACGGAAATCACTGCATGGGTTCAGGAAAACTTCCAGAAATCACTGTCTGTGAACATAGTTCGCCGTGCCATCCACAAATGCAGGTTAAAGCTCTATCATGAAAAGAAGAAGCCATATGTGAACATGATCCAGAAACGCCGCCGTCTTCCCTGAGCCAAAGCTCACTTAAAATAGACAGAGGAAAAGTAGAAAACTGCTCTGTGGTTAGACAAATCGAAATTTGAAATTCTTTTTGGAGCACATGGACGCCACGTCCTCCGGACTAAAGAAGAGAGAGACATTTGGCTTGTTATCAGCGCTCAGTTCAAAAGCCTGCATCTCTGATGGTATGGGGGTGCATTAGTGCCTATGGAATTGGCAGTTTGCACATCTGGAAAGGCATCATCAATGCTAAAAAGTACATACAGGTTTTAGGGCAACATATGCTCCCATCCAGACAACATCTTTTTCAAGGAAGGCCCTGCATATTTCAGCAAGACAACAGCATCTATTACAACAGCATGGCTTCGTAGTAGAAGAGTCCGGGTGCTGAACTGGCCTGCCTGCAGTCCAGACCTTTCACCAATTGAAAACATTTGGCACATCACAAAATGAAAAATGCGACAAAGAAGACCCAGGACTTGAGCAGCTAGAATCCTATATCGGACAAGAATGGGACAGCATTCCCGTCCCAAAAGTCCAGCAACTGGTCTCCTCAGTTCCCAGACATTTACGGACTGTTGTTAAAAGAAGAGGGGATGCTACACAGTGGTAAACATGGTCTTGTCCCAACTTTTTTGAGATGTGTTGCTGCCATCAAATTCAAAATGACCGTATTCTTTTCTTAAAATGGTACATTTTCTCAGTTTAAACATTTGATGCTTTCTGTGTTCTATTGCGAATAAAACATGGCTTTATGAGATTTGCAAATCATTGCATTCTGTTTATATGTACATTTTACACAGTGTCCCAATTTTTTTGGAATTGGGGTTGTATATTAACAAATGAAAAGAAGTTGACCAGACAAAACGTGAAATATCTTGGGTTCATACTGTCTGCAATGAAATAAAACTCAAAGTAAATTTAAGAATCACTGCATTATTACAGTGTCACAGAATCTCTGTAGGGTTGTATTTAGATGTTTCTGTCCACTGGGGGAAAAAAAAAATATATATATATATATTTCAAAATGGAAAAAACACTGTGGGTCAGATGCTATGACGCTTTTAATAATCTCCTGATTGGCTCACAACCTGTCTTTTGAAAAGCGGTTCTTATTCATAGGCTGTCATTGGAATGGAACTTGTTGTGTTAAGTATAGTCAGATTTGTGTAGAATCACACCAGTTAGGAGCCCAGAACAACAGAATTTGGCCCAAACATCTGAACATTCCTTACACTGGTATGTGTCTCCCTTCCTACAGCACAAAAAGGATGCAGGCAACATTATGATCACATTCACTGAGTGCTCATACATAAAACTAAAGATTTCAACTGCCATATCAGAGACTGACCTACACATGTATATCAAATGGTTGGTTATTCAGCTTTTCCATACCATGCAGTTAAATTCCCATCACCTCAGGATTACCTCACAGATTGTTCAAACTTGCCACTGAAAACGATAGTTTTGTAGCTTCCATCAATCAATTTCCTCAATTTGCAGCACATACTGTATATGCTATTTTCACAATGCATTTTAAAATTAAGAAAATTAAAGAAACATATTTTCCAGCCATTAAGGAAAATAAAGTCACTGTTTAATAATTTTAAAATGATATCACTCCAAGCCACCTCAGTTTGAGACACCCGACTTTACCAAATGTACTTTAAACCTCGTGTGTGGTTCAATAACTGAGTCAATCTAAAGTTCCATCCAGGAACCGAAACGTGCAACCATCAATCCATCCATACATCCGTCTTTCAAAGCCACTTATCCAAAGCAGCTTCATGGTGAATTCGAACAGAAAGCATACAGTGTGGCCAGGGGAAACCCTGGATGGCCTGCCAGTCCTTTTCAGAGTATACATTCACACACAGGCAATTTAGGGATGCCAGTTCACATAATCGCATGTCATTGGACTACAGGAGGAGGCCTGAGTACCTGGAGTAAACCTATGTGACATGGGGAGAAAATGCCAAGTGGAGACACAGAGAAAGCGGAGGCGGCATTCAATACCCCAGCCCTGGATGTGCGAGGTGACAGCGCTACACACTGAGCCTATAAATAAAGGTACTGTAGGACAAACCAAAAGTGTTGCTGTATGTATTGTCCAATTCCAATTATATGGAATATCATTTCAAACCATATTCACCATACTGTGCAGCTGAGAAGCCACAGCAAGTCCTATCTCATTGCAAAGTCCCCTTCCTCAGTTAAATGAATCCTAATACAGATTCATCATTATCCCATATCTATCATGCCATATTATAACATAATAAAATATCACTGAAGGTAACAAAATGTAAAACAAGCATCTCTAAAATTTCTACAGGCTACAGGAGTTTGGAGTAGGGAGTCTAGGTCTGTCTTGGAGAGAAGACACATACACACACACTCATGTGACATGTCTGGAGCTGTTCTAAGCTAATGAGGGCAGTGACTCTGAAGGAAATAGGTCCTTCTGCTTGTTTATGCTTCCCCTGACAGCAAACAGCTAGAGTGATTCATTCTCCTAGCAGGCTAAAGTGTTTAATGCCCCCACAATGTGCTGAAGGTTTTCTCAAAGAGAGAGACAGACAGAGAGAGAGAGAGAGAGAGTGAGAGAGGGAGAGAGAGAGAGAGAGAGAGGAAGCAACCTACACAGGGAGCAATAGATCAATCTGAGCTGTTTAGCCTCTGTTGCTGGATTTAGAAACACCATTCTGGGCATCACTAGTCACATCATGTCAAGCACATGTATACATGCACAGACAAACATTTTTTTTGTGTGTGTTCCCCTTAACAAATGTATATATTGATTTTAAGCTCCTTTGTTGCATATGGCAACAAGCACATAATGGTAAAAATAATTGGTCTCAATCTCAAATTGCCTGTTTACTTTTATCCTTCTTGTGCTGATCTGGGCATATTTAATATGTGGTAACTGCTGTGTTGAGTATCTTAAATGATGAAGTTGGATGAGTTAACTCTAGGACAAAACCAAGCTTTGAAATGAAACATTCATGTCGATTGAAAGTTCTGAACAGTTATATTATTTATAAATTTTAAAAAATAGCTGTTCCATATGTGCTTCTAAAAGATTTTACAAATTGGAATATGTAATTCAATACAAAATTGTAGTAGACATCATGGACCATTTCCATTTTTCAAAGCAAAAAAATGTAAGGTTACAAGGAGTAACTATTTTGCTGCAGCTTTTTGTTTCATTGCAAGGTAAAACTTGAGGTGGCTTCAGGTATCTTTGTTTCCGTACCACCATATAAGTGGTTCAATATCCTGAGACAGACAGTTCACATAAAAGTTAAAGTTTTCTCTTTTTTGTGGGAAACAAACTGTTCCTTGGCTTATTTGTCAACAACCTGTTCTTATGGTTTTCTCTAATCACCTCTGGAATTTCTCTGTTAGCTTTGCATTGAATTGCTACTGGTGATCATGTTAACTAATAACAAAGATTTAAAAAATTCCTACACATAAAAGTGAGGTACACCAGATTTCTGACATTTATCAGCAAATGCTTTAGAGTGCTCTGATCTGCCCTAAACGTTATGTCTAATAGGATTTTTTTATTTTTTATTTTTTTTTAACTGAAGCGGCATGAGGTGAGTATTCCTCATCATAAATTGGCTATACCATTTGAACATATTAACTGGTGGTAGATAGTAACTGGTAAGCTTCCTCCAGGAGCTGTTTTTGCATTCTTGTAACAAAATAAATTTCTGAGGTTGAAATGCCATAATGTTACTGCATTGGCCATACATATCTTAACTTAGAGATTTTTTTCACATGTTGGTCTTTTAACTTTATTGTATTTGAACCATATAATGATTATTATGCAGACATTACATATACTTAGATTATTGAAATAAAATTTCAGCTGAGAACATTGCCAAAAATATATATATGTATTTTTTTTTTTTGCACAAACCAAAATTAACTGATAACTGTATAAGCATGTACTATAGACTCTAATAGCTTATAAAATCAGAACTTTAATAGGATGCTAAAGAATCTTAATAAAATACCAACTGGTATCTGAATACATAAGTCTCTGTTAAGATCTCAGTTAGAATGTTAATGTATGTCTATTGCAATATGTCCAGGTAATATGTAAACAATAAGAAAATGTGGTAAATAAAAATAATATAAATTTATTTATTTGTCTAGTAATAATTAAATTATGTCTCCATCTATCTGCAATGTGGAGCACAAGGCTGGGATACACTCTGGATAGAATGCCAGTCCATCAAAGAATACCCAGATAGTATTTGTTAAAATTCTTACACTAGGAACAAGAAATCAAAACTCATGAATCTGTAAACAAATACTCAAAAATGAAGAGCAAGACCAATTTGGTTGCACTCAACACCTAATATTGAAAGAATTATGGTCAGATTTCAAAGCAAATTTCTGCAGTGGTGGCACTTACTTTTTGATTTCATTATTTTTACAGGTTTTCTGTGTGGTGTCTGTGCAGAGATCCTGTGTGCTGCTGTCTCCAGTGCTTGTGGAAGGTATTTCTGTGGATAGAATCATTCAATAAACATCACAGAAACAGCCACATAACACGTTCAGATTTGTGGCTAAATAAAAAGAGGTTCTCACCATGACTGGCCAGTTTAGATGTTACTCTGTTAGAGAACCAGCATCCACTGCAAGACAAAATGGATAAAATACAGCATTTATTTTTAAAAAAGGACATGAAAGTATTTTTAGCAGGTTCGAGTACTGTTAAATGAAGTGACTATACCAATATCTGGGAAAGGAGAAAATGTATTCTTTTCAAATTAAATAATGAATATGGGACACGTCATTTTTCTAGAAAACCTAATACAACTTTAACATGTCCTGGGGAAGACCATATAGAAAAATAAATAAATCTAAATTTCTAAATCTAAAAAATACAAATTTTCATGCCAGATTCCTTCTAACTCAATAAAGTATTAAGCCTTCTAGTATAGAGCAATGGAACAAAAGCATAATAATGTCAGTCTATCCATCCTCTATACGACTTATCTGTTAGGGTTGCTGGAGCCAATCCCAGCTGACTTTGGGCAAGAGGCAGGGTACACCCTGGGCAGGTCACCGATCCACCACAGGACCAACACAGACACAAACACCCATACACACTCACACCTACAGGCAATTTAGAGTAGCCAATTGACCTAACCTGCACGTCTTTGGACTGTGGGAGGAAGCCCACACAGGCACAGGGAGAACATACAAACTCCACACAGGAAGGCCTTCGGTCAGCCATGAGGACCGAACCCAGAACCTTCTCACTGTGAGGCATACATGCTAACCAATTAGCCACCATGCCTTCAGCATAGAAATGTCTTATTTTATTTTACAATATTCACTAACGGGCAAACGTCTTAGGCGAACAAAAAAATTATATTTAAAATATGTTTATATTAGTGTGAAATGATGACTTTATGTCTGTTAAAGTGTTTCAGTTTGCATATTTCAAAACATCTTTTCATGTCATGTCCCTTATGGAAAAAAAAACAAAAACATTGTTTTTAAGATGTCACGTGGAATTCTGTGATTTTTTTCACATGGGAAAATCTTCATTCTTTATGTTTTCACATTGATTTTACTTATGAAAATTCCATCTAACATGTGACTTTGTTTTCTCACATGTGAAACATACATTTCCATGTTTTTCATTTGTGATATTCTGAAAACTGCATGTGTATTTTTCCATATGTTGGATTCCAGAATTTGCAGTTACCACCCACTGTTCCCATATTTTTTTTGAACTCAACAACAATGCATTGTATTTGGTTAGTCAATGTTTTATAAAATTAATTAACTAATTAAGTTCAATAGTTAAATGAGCTAGTGGTGAAACTTAAATACATAGAATAGCCATCCAATCAGATAGAAATGGGTGGGACACATGAGGGCAATCAGGGCAAAACCAGTTAAATTTAATAGGGAAACGAGGAAAAGTGACAACATGATGGCACATGAAACCCCAAGCAGGACTCTGGGGACCCAGAGCGCTGGTGCTGATGTGACACAGCACAATTATTTGTTTGTCATGTCTTACATTACTCATACTCAGACAAAGCAGCAAGTTAATATGTGCACAAGTGGAAGGTACTATAGGAATATCAATTCTACAATTTAATAATAGGTTGTCAATCTTGAGACAAATTATTATTACCATTATCAAATTATCATTTTCTCAGTAAAAAATTCATATTATTTAAGTATGACCTATGGTGGTATTTCAGAATTGTTACTTGCATAATGTATATCAGAGAATTCATTGTGTATCCAAATCAAAAAGTCTATATCATATTGTTAGTAAACAAACTTTTCAAATGAATAACATTGATTTTAAGACCCAAAAAGCATGTGGATCAGTAACAAAATTATCAGCTGAATAGTCTGACATATCATGGCAGTATATGACTAACATGGACAAACTACAAGAGCAAAGAGGTACAGCAGTCACAGGTTGAAGCTGACTGACTGGATAAATGGATGCTCTGCAGAATAGTTTCTAAACACTGTAAAAAAAATATTGCCTCAGAAGTTACCATAAAACTACTTCAGCACCTCTGTGACCCAGTGTCAACAAAAAAACTGTAGGTTATGTGCTTCACAAAGCTAGAATTTATGGCAGAGTTGCTGTTAGGAACTTGAGTCATGGCCAATGCACAAAGATGTATACCCTGGTGTAAAGTGCACACAACCTGGACCCATGGATAACAGAAAAAATATGGTCTGATGAGTCACATTTCGCATTTTTTCCAACATCCAGATGTACTTACCTTTGGAGAAACACACAATGTCTGTTGCTTACTGTTAAACATGTTCGGGGGTCTGTAATGGTATGGGCAGTCACCCCATGTGAGTTGTTAGGTCAGACAATACCCAAGCATAGTTGTATGACAGATAACGTATATGAGGCCTTTTTAAAGGATCAAGTGCGCTCTACAGTACAAACATCATTCCCTCATAATGTTCCCTTAATCAAGATGATGATGTCCTCATACACACTGCTAAAGAAATTCAATAATGGCTTAATCAAAATCAGGTTGCCTTCCATGGCCTGCCAAATCACCAGATCTAAACATCACTGAACACCTTGATAGTCCAATGCCTGCCAAATCACCAGATCTAAACATCACGGTTCAGGACAGTGATCCAAGAAGGACTGAAACTATTCTGAAGGCAAAGTGTGACCTGAAACCATTTTAAGTCTTTGAGTTTAATATTTTTTATGTTATTCCATTATCTTGTCCACCCTCTGTATATACTGAAAATCCTCATTTTGTTTTGTTAAAATTAGAACATTAAATTAGAAACAAAGGAAGGATTTTATTAGATTTTTTTTTTTTTTTTAATTTTCAATGAAGAATAATCAAAAAGGTGCTCATTTCAATAAACAATGTATCTATTATCATTTATGGTTAGAGAAATATTAAATGTCTAAAACATCTCTAATAATAAAAAGGGAATATTGAAAAACAAAAATAATTATTCAAACTGTAGTACTGCTGTTTAGAGTCTTTTTTTTTTTTTTTTTTTTTAAGTTTACCGCAGATAACCCAGCCAAAGATTGCTGGATGTCTAATATACTAACTGTGTGATATCATACAGATGGTAAATGAGTACAGTATCTGACTATTGCAGCAGTAAGTGGTAGTATATATCACTTTGATTCTAATGCCTATATTCAGCTTTTTAAATACCCGGCAATACTGTGGTGCCTACACTTCATCTTGACCCAATCCAGCAGCTCTGAAAGGGAGCTTACTTCAGAATGGCTCCCTGCAGTGTTTCTCGTGTTTGAGCTTCGCCTAGCTCATCTCCTGAGCACATGATTATATCTGTCTCAGTGTACCTGGGGGTAATATGATAAGGAACCACACTGCTTAGCATGCATAATCTGAACACCTCAACTCAATGCTTTCAAACCAGCCCTTAAACTCATGTTTTTTGTGTAAACAATAAACAGAAACATTCAGCAAATGCACACATTGATTTGTTGCTTAAATAATGACTGCCCTGGGTGCCATTTTAGCATGCTTGTAAAAATAAATCTTGACCCATGTTAAATCAAATATTTATTTTTTAGGATACATAATTAGGGTCCTGAAAATGCAGTATCTCTGCTACCCAACTACTGTGGTTAGATGGAAAGGATACTGTGTTTTCCCATACTCTAGGGTGTCATCGCCGTCCACGTCCAGATCTGCATCACTGTCAAGGTTGTCCTTGGAGCTGCATGTAATGAAGCCTATGCCAGACAAAAAGGTGGCAAAACAGGTTGTAGTAGGTATTATGTATATGCAATTTAGAAAAGAAAAAAAAAACAAAACAGTACATATTAAACAACCACAGTAATCTATTTGACCATCATGAATTATTACACTTTCTTATGATAAATCATTAGAAATGCCATCCCTTTAAGTGTGAATTTATCAAGCCACTGATAAGTTGAGAGGCAGCCTTGTCCCAGAGTGCACCTTCAGGGAAATTGCCAAAATCAGCCACTGAGTCAATACTAAGATTTAAATATAAGTGCAAGCGGTTAGGGGTGAGTTCAAATATGCAGTACCAACAAGAACAGCATACACCCTTGAGTAAAGTAGAAAGTAAAAGCATTTTTGACCATCAAAAAACACTAAGAGCTTTGTTTGATTTTTTTGGTTGAAGCAGGTAGTGTTGACTTAGGCAGTCCTCAAGTGCCTATGCCTGCACTGCATGCTTCACTACCTATGCCAACACAGCTTGCTTCAACCATGCCCTATGTGCTAATTGCCCCTCAAGTGCCTATGTTAGCACTGCATGCTTCACTGCCTATCCTGCTTTAAACCATGATATCCATTCCAGCAATACATGATTATTCAACAGTCCATGCTGTCATTGTTGACATTGGATGTAATAATAAGTAATAGGTAATGCTGGCATAAGCATTTGGGGGCAGATGCACTTGGAGGATGGACTTTAGGCATACAGTGCTGCAGTGGGGAGCATAAGTTGTAGCATACAGTGCTAGCATAGGCAGTTGGGGGGGAATAAGTACTTTAGGGGTACCATGCACCGGTGCTGGCATCCATAGGCATTTGAGAAGCATTGGTGCTGTGGTCCCGCCAAATGACACACATACAATTTTTTTATATCCAATACTGTGCAGAAGTCTTGAGCCACCCCTCATTTCTTTCTATTTATTGCAACATCATCTGATCATCTGTAATCATCTACACCTGTTTCTTTTCATTGGTACATGCTTTAAGTTAGATGGCTTTGTTATGCT
>JAACJT020003349.1:0-10102 GCA_009936485.2 Gymnarchus niloticus | reverse complement strand
TGACGGGTGGGTGGGGAGGTAAAAAGAGGGGGCCAGAGAAGAGGGGAGAAGGGGGGAGAGAGGGGGGGAGGGGGGTGAGTGGCAGCCAACATTGATTAGTAGCTCCCACCCACCACGGGTTTTGAAACCTCATTTGTCCCATCACTACCTATCAGGGACATCCACTAAGTAAACAAAGTGAAAGATTTCTGTTCAAACATCTTACTGGTCATATAACCTGCAATACTTTGAAACAGAACAATCCCACGGTGACTAAATTGTAAGGGTTTAAAAATGTAAAAGGATACATCTCTTAATTGCCACTGGCAGGATTTAAACCCAAACTGTATTTATTTACCTAATTCCATGGTGCTGGTAGTGCAAGAGTCAAGTTTCCTGAAGCTAGAAGATAAATAATTCAAGATGCTAGTTATGTAAAATATTGAATTAATACTTGAAACCAAAAATGTAGAAATGCAGAAAACAAATCAACTGCAGAATAGACATCTGGAAAATCTGAAATGTTAGTTATGAAATAGTGTCTCTGAGTTGAAAATTTCCTGCGATGGAAATAGTTTATGGCATTTTCCCAGAGCTAATTCAAAGGCTTTTTTAACATTCTATTTTCTATTGCTTGTCGGTTATTCTAAAAGTTTTGATTATTCACATAGCAAGAAACAGGATATGTACAAATAATGTACAAATAAAAGTGAAACAAATCCCAGCATGATATATACAGCATTGTCTCAAAGTTCGCTCAAAGTGCTAGGTGTACCCAGTAAAAGTGAAAGCCTAATATGTATTTTCTTTTTTTAACTCTCACTTTAAATCTTGAAAATCTACTGTAGGTACAACCAAGCCTGAAGATCTGGCCCCCAATGTATAAAATCAGACATGCATTCAGTAGATCTGGACCCTAAAATAGAAATCAGATATGCATGCAGTAGATCTGAACCCTAATATATAAAATTAGATATGCATGCAGTAGATCTAGACCCAAATATATAAAATCAGATATGCATTCAGTAGTTAAAGGCAAATGCTACTGGGCATCATTCTGTGTTCCTGTCCTACAGCTTGTTCTCAGGTAACTTTCCCTGTGATACAATGTCATTGTTGCAGCATGCAGTTTGTAAATTATGTCATGCTTCCTCCCGGTTTAATCCAACGCCATGTAATTTGTAACATGGGCTTCTCAGCACAACCTTTCTAATATTGTGGAGATTAGGCGACCTGTTCCGATATTGCAGATCAAAGTCAAATTATCTTGAGCAAAGGGAGCCTCCAGCGATAATTTATGCACTGCATTTTAACAGTGTAGCCTCCATCATTCAAAAGGCTGCCTCAGCAGATTTTGGTTTTCCAAAACCCAAGCGGAAATGTGGTGTGGGTATCCCTCCTGCAGGTAAACAAAAGGCGTTCAAGAAACGTTCCTGAAATTATTTCTGATATGTATCAAAAGTCAACGTAAACTTGGTTATTTTGTGAATCATATCTGATGGAATTGGGCACCACTTTGCTGTCATATCTCCAGTATTGGAGGTCCGAATCTCACCCCTGTTCAGAGTGTGTGGAGTCTACATGTTCTCTTGTGTTTACACGGGCTTCCTCTGGGGAGTCCTTTTTCTTCTTGCAGTTAAACAGCATTGTTGTCCCACTGTGTGTGACCGATGTCCCATCCATGGTGTTCCATATGGGAATAGACTCCAGACTTGATATGACTCTGTTTCGGAATAAGCGGCTGAAAGATGGGTGCATCCACTGGTATATGGAATAGGTTTAAACAGAAGTTGTGAGATGTGTACACTATTTGTATTTAAAACTATAAAGAATATGCCCCCGACCCTGACCAGAATAAGCACTTAGAGGACAAAGGATGGATTATAAGAACTTAATTGCACCTTTTGCAATAGGGTTTCAAATGTTTTCAGTTGGGTAAAGCTGATGCTTAAAGAAAAGGAGAAAGGACTTTTAATTTAAGGAGTAGAGGGGATGAACGTCATGTCAGACATATACCCCCATTTAAAATACTGAGCTTCCATCTGAAGAGAACTGACAAATTCTCCAGGTGAGGGACACTGCATTTCTATACCTCCAACATATATTTCTGTCATTTCAGCCATGACAGACCAACCATTTACACATGAGCCTGTGGAGGACAATCTAAGAAGAATCAGTATTCTGGGTACTGGGGCTTCATGATTTGGTTTGCATAAGAGGCAACCAGCTCCTTAGTATGGTGCTTGGTTCATCTTCCCAAGAGTGTCAAAATTACCCCATCCTATCCCATCCCATCCCATCCCATCCTCCAGCCCTGCGGGTCTGTTCGCTGTCCAGAAGAAGCGGGTTTCACATAGAACAACATAAATGAATAAATCGCATCATAAGGACAATTTGTAAGAGACAGGTTTAAAGGATTGGCCTAAGTTCCATGTTTCAGCATGTTATAGGAGTGGCCAAAAGTACTGGTACCTGTCCACTTTTTAAAAACAGAATCTCCATTAAATAAGCCAAAACTGACAAAAGTAACTGGCATCTACCAGTCTTTACTTTGCATTCCATAGAGCAGACAACAAAAATGGTATAGACAAAATTTTGGGATCCCTAACCCCATATTTTGTGACAATAACTGCAATCAACTGATTCTGCAGGTGTGAACGAGACTCTGCTGGACTTCTCAGCTGATGATTTGGCCCACGCTCATTGAGCAAACTGCTCTACTTCTGCTTGATGCATGGGTTCCCTCTCCCAACTGGGAGTTTCAACTCTTTCCATTGATGTTCAATTGGATTCAGATTAGGACTCATGGCAGGGTGCTTCAGAGGAGTCCACTGGTTTCTTTTAAACCATTCTTGGGTACTCTTAGATGTATCTTTTGGATCATTATCCTGCTGGAGCGTTCTAACACTGAGCAGTATGTTTCACTGTAGAATACCTTGATAATCATCTGATGTCGTTGTCTCCGGCACAGGCTGATGGCCCCCAGTGCCAGAGGCAACACAGCCTCCTCCATGTTTCTCAGTAGGGATGGTGTTATTTTCTTTGAGAGCTTCATTTTGTCTTCTGTAAACAAAGAGCTGCTGTCACTTATCAAAAAGCTCTAATTTTGTTTCTGTCCAAAGGGCATTCTCCCAGAAGGACTGCGGCTTGTCAACATACATTTTAGCAAACTCCAGTCGGAAATTTTTGTCTACCTTGGAGCCCAATTTCATTCAGACAGTGACGAATGGTGCGACTTCTCAATCTTGAACATCAGTCTGAATCTGTTTTGGAGTTTTTTACGATTCTTTCTGCACCATTCAAATTGGTTTAATTTTTCTCATGAGGCCACGTTCAGGGAGGTTGACTACAGCCCCATGGACTTTAAACTTCTTTATAATGTCAGTTACCATGGCCACAGGACCATGAAACTCTTTGGAGATGGTTTTGTAACCTTCATCTTCACCATGCTTGACTATTAACTTGTTCCTTCCCTCCTGAAACAGCTCTCTGCTTTTCCTTCTCTTGTCCATGTTTTGATGCACACAATGACACAACACAGCTGAGCGACTGATGATAAAATTGAAAACACCTGCTACACTAATTAAACTAAATCGTCTGCTTGAGATAATAGTACAATCCAATTATTTCTTTGAACTTCAGTGGGCTCCCAATAATTTTCTCCACACCGTTTTCATTTGTGTTAATTGAAATTTTTGTTAAGTCATAAATAAATCAAAAGCAATGTGTCTGTTCCACGGAATAACGAATGGTGGAAGCCAATTATGTTTGTTGGTTTCAACTAATTTCACAAAAAAATGTATTCTTTTTTAAGAAGTGGAAGAACACCAATAATTTTGGCCATATCTGTATACCATCAGAAAGGGTAATGCCTTGTGTTACAGGCCTGCCCATCTCCCCACAGCCCACCAAGGTGAGTGGTAATATAGACAGGCTTAATTTATGCTGGCTGACTTTGTACCCCCTTTCCCAACAAAGTTACCCATCCTCCATTTCAGTGCTCGCCCCCCACCAGAGAACACATCCCTTTCACACTACACAGCAAAGGGCTACTCATAGACACCAATCCCACAGCCAGTAACTGAGCACTCCCCCAAGGGTTACACTGTCTGCATCCACTTAGTACTTGGGGAAACTGGACAGAGAAATATAAAAAAGGCTCTGGTTATTCACCCTAAACAATATGCAAGTACACCTTTCCCACTGGAACCACTATTGCTTCCCCTACCGACACAAGATCACCATGCTGGTGAGGAAGCAGAAAGTGTCCCCCTGTGACAGACTTACAACCCCCCATGACTTATCCACCCCTGAACCAGAAAGCAGAACACGCTTTCCTTATATGAAGCAGGAAGAAGCCTTTGCTACAGTACTTCCTCTCCCACAGTGACCACTATTGGCTTCCAGCCCTCATACAGCAGGAGTGTCTCATTCGACTCTTCCATTCCCAGTGAAAACATGCTAGGAACTTCCTGGCCCACTCCCTCCTCAACATGAGATGAACACAACCACTATCCCAATTTCCATCCATCTTCTACCCACATATCTGGTCAGAGTGACAGGGGGGCTGCAGCCTGTCCTAGGCAGCAGGGGTACACCCTGGACAGGATGCCAATACTATTCCAGTTTCAAAGGAGAAAGCCCAACTGCAGCCCTTTCCACAATTATCCCAAATTCCCATTCCACCCTTCACACTCTTCCTTCCCTCTTATCCTCTCAGCTAATTATACCCAATGAGCTCCCAGCATGCCAAATTGACCTATCAGCTCATTAACAGACTCACTCTGTGCACCACGCCTTGCCCTGGTAACTCGCATACCAGTCCCTGACACCCACTACTTATAATTTAATCTTTCTGCTGCCTTATGTGTGGATTAGCTTGGTCAGAGACAGTGACAGGCCTTAGAAAGCTCCTGTATTGAAAGGGGAGTTGTCATTGGTGCAAACTCATCTCCCCCTGAAAATGTCTTCCCTCCTTTCTCCTGAAAACACACCGCTGAAGAGTAGGCGGGGTGCCAAGTATTAAGTCACACTTAAAAGTAATCTGCATCGGGATCAGCTGCTGGGACCACTGACCCACTTCCCTAAGATCTCTGCTGTCTGAAGCAGGCTGAGGGGCTTCAGCCGTTATTTGGAGATGGGTGATAAAAGTCCATCTAGATTTGGGACTGGGCTTCTAAGGAGAAGCTGTGCTGCACGGACCATTTTCTGAGCATCTTTGTTCAACTTTTTTATGTTGATAGCATGTATCAATATGTATGTCTCAGCTCTGAAAATAATGGCAACAATCACATGTGCTTTGTTTCCCAGGGTTACAGAGAACGTTGAAAACATTGTGGCCAAATGTGTTTACAATGTTGATGAATAAATACCAGAGACACGTCAAAAATTGTTTGGCAAAGCGCAAATGAGTGTCCTCAAATGCCACATCTTGGTTTGTTCGCTGCTTGGGTGGAACAAAACAGAAGAAAAGAAGCTGGTGTTTGAGAGCCCTGAGCCCAATGTTTCTTAACTCACCAGGCACACCTCAGTGAGGGTGGCTGAGAAACCACTTGATATGCCAGTGTCGTTAGTATCAGTTTGGGAGCTCTAACTGTCATGAGGTCAGCTAAGTGTGATAACAGTCTAAAGACATTTTGAGAATCACTTTCATTGGTCTACACGCTGGTCAAAACGTCAGTAGTCAGGGGAAATGGGGGGGGGGGTGCTTGTCCGATGTACGATTTACTGCTAAGACAACTCATGTCAAGAGTTGCAGCACCCTTCAATTACAGCATGGAGAGGTAATGATTTCCACACGGCCAAGTGAAGAGCTGCCATCTAAACTCCCATTGAGAGTCCAGCCTCTGAGCTGTGCAGGCTCTACAGCACAAGAAATGCAATCATCAGGAGGGGTTTGTATTGGACGTTGAGAGAAAAATCCATCTACTCTGCAAGCTGTCAGGATTTTTCTGACCCTATGCTTAACACCTGGTACATGTATATCTGGTTATATTCTGTCCATGTTCTAAGATGTTAAACATGTTCTGTATGTATAGACAACTACTGTGCAATTTCAGATCTTTGGGTTCCTGAGAATTCTTGCAGATTAGAAAAAGTAACAGTGAGGTCTGAATGAGGCAAAATTTACACTGGCTGCTAAAGGCAGTCATCCGTAAGCCAGTAACCCAAAAATTATACAGCTGTTTTTACCTTTATAAAAAGTACATGAGCCATTTGGCAGGGATTCATATTGAAGCAAATATTTCAACCAACATTGTGAATGAACCAGTTCTGGGTGGAATTCTCCCTGAAAGGTACTTCACTGGAAGCATGGGGAAGCAAGCCTTCCTTCATGGTGACAACATGGCACACTCGCCCAACGCTGAACGCACTTGTCTTCTGGGGGGCATGATGACAGCAAGAAGTACAGCCAGATATCTGAGGCAAGATGCTGCCCTGGAGATCAGAGATTGGCATTTGGGCAAGTGGTACCAAGGCACCAGCTGCTATGATCAGCCACGGCAGGGATATTTTGAGGCAGATCCTTTTGTGGTGATGATGCCACCTATTTGGTGCAGTATTTGGCAACCCTACAGAATCGCACTATGTTTCACTACAACTCCGGGGCTTCATCTGTCAAATCCGAACTCCCACCATCACTGATGATGAAGGAACATCAGCTCTCACATTCCAGGTAGTAATAATGATAATCTATCTGTCCATCTTCTATAACAGCTCCTCCAGTACAGAGACACAACGATCCGAGAGTCAATTCCAAGAATCTCAGTGACAGGACACCTTCAGCCATTCTCTGAACCTCATGCTTGGTGGCCTCAGCCCACTTATTGAATTGATCACTCTTTTTGCAGAATTTTGAACACATTCTCACTCACTAAAACACATTTTGCACTGTGATACACGTGTAATGCAAAATGATAAACATAGGTGCTAGAAGTTGAACACAATTATGGCACAAATATCATTTAGAGACGACTCAAAACTGTCCCCGCTTGTTTCTAAATATGTGATGAACACTTAGTGAATAGGATATAAGCCAGTTCAAGTGCAAGAGGCATAGGTGAGTTGAATTGTGAGTTCAACAATGGAGCACAACAATAGAGGAGGAAGAGGAGGATGAGCAAGAGCAGTCATTTCCGAAGGTTTTGTGAATGTAGCTTGAACATTGGGTTTTGTGTTTACTGTTTTGAGAAAAGGATATAAGATTTTGGAAAATGTGTTTTAGCAAAGAAAAATTATAAGGTGAATTCATCCATCTCCCTAACCACTTAGTCCCATTCAAGGGGGTCTGAAACATATCCCAAACAGCCTTGGGGCACAAGGTGAGGGACACCCTGGAGGGGGTGTAAACCCATTGCAGGGCACAGTCGCACAAACACAATAGGCAGTATAATCATGCCAATCAGCCAACAACACTCTTTGGACTGCAGGAGAAAATCTGCAAAGCACATAGACACTCTATACAGATAGAACATGAGGTAGTATTCAAACCCCTAACCCTGGAAGTGTGAGGTGGGAGTGCAAACCACGGAGCCACCATGACCCCCCAAGATAAAGTCATAACTTTGCTAAGTATGCTAGTTGGAAGCGGGGGAAAACTGAAGAACTGCACGCTTCTTGCTCCAAGCTCCAACACCAGGTGGGGATGAGAGCAGTGGAGGGTATCACTGTTTTTACAAATCATCACCTCCTAATTCCTGTAAGGCCCTCTCCTGACTGACAGCGTGACTCCCACAGAAGCCTGAAGATTGAACTCTTCACTAGATATTCTCTCAAGAGGATGGAAACAGACAGGAAAAATTTCGGGGCTCAATCACCAGTTAGATCATACAGCATGGGACAATCAATGCATATTTTAACTGTAATTAACTTTTGAAGGCACACATCAAAAGACATGACTTCTGATTAACTTTGTGAAACCGACAGACAGTGAAAGAAATTTCACGTTCCTCTTTTTGCCTCTCCAGCGTAATGGGGAGGAACTGCATCTCCCTGGCGATGCGTGAGAAGACCTGGCAGGCTGTCGCTCCTAATTTAATTTGTTTTTTCAGCCTGGCGTAAGACACACCCGGAGAGCAGGAGAGCCATCACTGCTGACACACTGAGACAGAAACGTAATGACTGCATGACGCTGTGGTGTGGAGGAAGGTCTACCTGCTTCGTCAGTCTGCTGGGTCTTCAGAACTTCAGACTATCCAGTTCTCTACTTCAGTTCCCCAGGTGATAATTTCACCCTTCAAATAAAAACGGCCTCTTTTTGTTTGTTTGTGTGTGTGTGTGTGTGTGTGGGGACGGGTGTTCTGGCCAAACCCACGGTTGTTGCAACACAGGTTAGACAAAGATTCAAATTCACTTTTAGCTTTTATGATTGAAAATGACTGCTTTTAGTAGCTTTTGTTTTATAAACTCCGCTAGCCGATTCCTGTTCCTGCTGTACACTCAGACAAACCTGGGCACTTCCTCAACAAAGTACATGCTCCTCATTTAATATCTTTGTAAATTAGTGTAACAGATTAAAACAGACACTAACGTAGGATTAGAGAGTGATACCAGATTACAGGGTGATGCCTTTTCCAAATGAAAATTATACATTCGATACATTTGACTAACTACCGTGTGGTTCAAACAGTAGTATAAATATGCGAAGACAGTGGAAGGCCTCAAGACGAGGTCGAGGAAGTGGCAGGACGGTTCTGGCGTTCATTATAAATAAACAAAGTCGGGCACAGTGGCGTCCAGGCTAACTGAGTTGCTAAGTTATGGAAAATAACAGCAAGGATGGTGACTACAGCTCAGGACAGCTAGGTCAACACATCGAGGTTCCAGCCCCCCGCTCTCCCCAAAACCCTGTAATGATACTCCGTAACCCAAGCTGGAGTGAATGCCAACAGCTGCTCCCTAGAAGCCGAAATGAAACACGTCGGCCATCGCCAAGAAGAGGCGAGTGGCGGCAAAGCTTCAGACAAGCCCTGACAGCGGAGGAAATAGTTGCGCTAGTGTTGAATAACAGGGCGGCTTTTATCGTGCGATTACCTGTCTGTGAAATGCCCATTTATCTTTATTATTGGCTGCTCGGCTTTTTGTAAACAAGATGGGAGGCCGTCGGTCTACCTCAAAACACCACCTGTTCGCTGAAATGAAAAAAAAAAAGCATTCCATGCCGGTCAAGGAGAAGAAGTACTCAGAGTGAGGTGAGATGTTGCACAAGAGTGGCTGAGCTTGCTGCCTGGTAATCTGTGTTTTTTTATTTCTTATGTATAATGTAAGGTGCAATGATTAGTTGCCATCAGATGTCTGGGGTTTGGGGTTTGATTCTCTTTCTGAGCTCCACGTGTATGGGATTTACATGTTATTCTAGAGGTATTTCAGTTTTCTCCCACTGTTCACAAACATACAGTCAGGTAGCCTGGTGTCTCTAACTGGCCATTAGTTTGTGCATGAGATTGTGTGCCCTGATGGACAGGATGCCACCTGCCTTGTACTCTTCCTGTGCCGTGTGTCCTGGGATAGGTTCTAGGCTCACTGTGAGCCCTCCGCTGGTGTGGGAAATGGACGGAGAACAATGGTATAAACACCACTACCAACTGCAGGACTGAGCGATGATGAAGAGCGGGCCGAATCTGAAGCTCATGTGGCCTGGCCATAGGAAGCTTATGCAAAACAGCAGGCCCCGATTGCTTGAGGCATGTCGAAGACCAGGTCTTATCACGAAACTGGACCCAAAACAACAGAACCTGCCAGAGTGACTGACAAGGCTGACAGGTTAAGCCGCGCGAGGCGGAGCAGGACGTTGAGTGCATACTTCGTAAGACTCAGGCCTTTCACCTCCTGAAACGGAGAGCTGGCAAAGCGTATATTTTCCTCCACTTTCCCCTGAGGGAGAAACAGGCAAGACTCAGTATCAGCTTACTAGAGTCCTGTTTTACAATCCAAGCTCAAATTTCCAAAACAACTGATCAATGACAGGTAGAATGGGTGCGGCAATATGAGATAGTAGTAGCTACATTACGATCTTAAACAAACAACAGGAATCTGATTTATGTCGATGTTTAGTCACGCAGTCGTGTCCGACTCTTGGCGACTCCATGGACCACAGCACGCCAGGCCGCCCTGTCCTCCACCG
>JAACJT020003348.1:0-10104 GCA_009936485.2 Gymnarchus niloticus | reverse complement strand
CTGACAGAACAGTTCATCCAAAGTCAATGGCACTGATCCCCACCCAGCTCTACACCTCGACCTATAGCCTATAGTTGAGGGGTGAGTAGCTACCTCAGGTCTCTGTAAGCTAGACTGAAGAGGTGTGTTTAAAGCCTAGACTTAAAGATGGAGAGTGAGCCAGATTCCTGCACTGCTGCTGGAACCCCATTCCACAGCTGTGGAGCTCTGTAGGAGAATGCTCTGCAGCCCAACGTAGCTTTCTTTACTCTTGGAAATAATAAATAATAAATAACCTGCCCCCTGAGAGCAAAGCAAATGGGGGGAAGGGGGGCAGTACGGGTCCAAGCACTGACCCCTGTGGTACTCCAAATTTGACTGGTGACACTGATGTAGCAGTATGTTATTAGATATCTGAACATAGAGATAACAATTACTTACATAGGACGTGAACCACTTCCACATAAGTCAAATTTAATTCAAACTTATGCACCAAAATAGAAATTATTAGAAACCTCATTTTGAAAAAAGTTGGGACACTTTCTAAAAATGCAATAAAAACTAAAATCTGTAATTTGGTATTTCACTTGAACCTTTATTTAACAGGCAAAAGGACAAAGAAAAGATTTTCAGTGTTTTCACAGACAAGCTTAATTCTATTTGTTAAACATAAACAAATTTAGAAATTGATGCCTGAAACACACTCCAAAAAACTTGGGACAGAGGCAAAGTAAGACTGAAAACGGTATACAAGTAACATTCTGGAAGGTTCCTCATTTAGCAGGTTATCATGTGGGTATGAAGATTGGTATAAAAGGAGCATCCACCAAAGGCTCAGTCTTTGCAAGCAAAGATGGGTTGTGGCTCACCACTCTGTGCTGAACTTTGTGAGAGAATTATCTGTCAATTTAAAAACAATGTTTCTTAGCACAAGATAGCAAAGAATTCAGGTCTGTCACCATCTACAGTTAATAACATTGTGAAAAGATTCAGGGAGTCAGGAGAAACCTCTGTGCGTAAAGGCCAAGGGCAGAAACCGCTGCTGAATGTGTGTGACCTTCAAGCCCTTAAGCGGTATTGCATTAGAAACCGTCATGCTACCATGACGGACATAGCCACATGGGCTCAGGAGTACTTTGGGAAATCATTGTCGCTTAACACATTACGCTGCTGTATCAAGAAATGCTCCCTGAAACTGTATTATGCAAAGAGGAAGCCATACATCAATTTTGTGCAGAAATGCCAGCGAGTTCTCTGGGCCCGAGCTCATCTGAGATGGACTGAAAGACAATGGAAATGTGTTCTGCGGTCAGATGAGTCCACGTTTCAGCTTGTTTTTGGGAAAAACGGGCATTGGATTCTACGTGCCAAAGACGAGAAAGACCATCCAGACTGTTATCAATGAAAGGTGCAAAAAGCATCTGTGATTGTATGGGGGTGCATCAGTGCCCATGGCATGGGGGATCTGTATATATCTGAAGGCACCATTTATGCGGAGGCTTACATTGGAATTTTAGAGAGACATATGCTCCCGTCAAGACGACGTCTTTTCCCAGGAACTCCATGTAGATTTCAGCAGGACAATACCAGGCCTCATTCTGCACAAATTACGAAAGTGTGGCTTTGTAAACATAGAGTCTGTGTGCTTGACTGGCCTGCCTGCAGTCCAGACCTGTCTCCTATTGAAAATGTCTGGCACATCATGAAGATGACAATCAGACAGCGGCGACCACAAACTGTTGAGCAGCTCAAGTCGTATACAGCAAGAATGGGCAAAAATTCCACTTGCAAAACTGCAACAATTAGTTTCTTCAGTTCCCAAATGATTAAGAAGTGTAATTAAAAGAAATGGGGATGTGACCCAGTGGTAAACTTGCCTCTGTCCCAACTCTTTTGGAGTGTGTTGCAGGCATCAGTTTCTAAATCTGTTTATGTTTAACAAATAGAATTAAGTTTTTCTGTGAAAACACTGAAAAGATTTTAGTTTTTATTTATTTTATTTTTATTTTGTTTTTATTGCATTTTTAGAAAGTGTCACAACTTTTTTGGAAATGGGGTTTGTAGATAACTCATCAGAAATGTAATAAAGTATAAATCACTCAATGGTTTAAAAGGAAATATTTGGAACCATGGGTCAGTGGGTACCTATTTCCTCCCTTTGGCCAGAATTAGCTCTCTGTGGAGAACTTATCCTGGTGGTCAGGTAGGAGATTAGCTGAGTCATCATGAAAGAAGAACAGAAAACATGCTATGACATACTAGATAATATTCTGGTGTAGGGTGTGGCTGTCCATATCTAGAATGCCCAGAGGGGGTTGAAAGGTATTAACATTTTTCATAAAAACAACAGATCAGGACAGGCTGAATTATAATTTTCTGTATAACTGGCACACCTCCAGAGCTCGATATAAAGCGATTGCTTCTCAGTTAGAGGGACATGCCATTATGCTGCACTTAATATTGCCAGACCTGAAGAACAGTCACCCACTAGACCCACAACCAGACAGTCACTATATTGGAATCCATAGAGAAAGAGGAGGCATGGATAAGATCACTGGAGCCTAAATTGAATGAGGCGGGATACACTTTCTACAAGACAATAAAGTACCCAGAATTTTACAAAAGAAGACTTAAAAAGAAAAGAAAAGAAAAGAAAAGAAAAAGAAAAGAGGACTTAAAATGAAGAAGAACCTGCTGGTCAGGTGTGAGAAGGCATGACACTGCTTAAAAACATTTATGGCATGTTTCCTCCGCATGGAACTGGCTCGCCTCAACTCAACTGCACTCACCTTTTTTGCGTTTCCATTAGGAAAAAGGGAGGATGGTACATGGTCCCATTTTTTAGTACCACCTCTGCCACGGTTCCAATCGACCCAAGTGGGTACCAAGAAGGTCACATGAAAACTCTGCAGGGTACTGATTGGTCAGAGAGGTCAACAGCACTGCGTCATCAACACACGATGGAGTATACTGTCTATTGTTTTTAAATTTAAGTGATATGGATACCCACAAAAACCACGCCATGGTCAACTACTATTGCCTATTCAAATGGGTATGCTGCGTATGTGTGTTTCAGATCTTTCACTCTTGCAAAGTCGCCGCCGTGGACCATCTGTTTGGGCGTTCGGCCGAGTAGACCACTGTTCTTTAGCAGTGTTTTTGCTGCACTCATCCTCGTCTGAAATAAAAGTTCTCTCCTTGCTGTGACAACTAGCCACATACCGAGAATCAAATACAGAATCCCTTCCATATCATCCATTGTTCTTTCTTGTTTGTCGCGTTGAAGATGACGTTACTGGAATTGCGTGCAGTGTCATGACCACCAGCTTTCTGCATTGGAAACGGAACACCAAGTGATTAGAGTCGAGTCGAGCCCAGTCAAGCTCAGTCAAGTCGAGCCAGTACCATGCGGTGGAAACGCGTCATTAGAGCTACAGAGTCACTGAGCGACAATATTATGCCTCACCTAGTCACCCATTGGTTATAGAATGTTCCCCCAGTTCCAAGAACTCATGGCAAAACTGAATGGCTTTTGGATCCTTTCAGACTACTCTTGAATTAATGGATAATGGGGTGGCAACCTGTCTAGGGTGTCCTTCTGCTTCTCAAGACAGGTTATACCGTAGACTTACCATAGACATATGTTTGGGTAAACTGTCTGATTACTTTGTGATATCCAGGCCCAGGTAAAGCATCTAAAACTGGTTTGTCTACTTCTTGCATAGGAAAAGCACTGGATAAAATACACCAGGGTTTAGACATATATGTTATGTTTCTGGATACATTTCCTGTTGTTAATTTTCAATAAAATAGTTCCTTGCTCTTATCATTAAGCGTAATGATACACTAGCTGTAAATAGTCCAACATGGAGACTTCTCACAGGGTAATCAGGTGCAGCACTGACAGTTTTTTGTAAAGGCTAACAATCTTTTTGTAAAGGACTCCACAATCCTACTAAAGTGCGTGGCTCTTATTTTGCTCAACAACTACAGGCTTTATTAAAACTTTCCACACAGATAGATAGTTTTATTTTGCAAAAAGCATGATTTAAATGTCATTTGTTCTTATAAACAACCAAGCTTCTGTGGTTAGAGCCAAAACATACAGCTGCTCTTTATGTACGGTAGGGAGATGCCAGCGAGAACTCAAACGCCTTTTGTTGTTGTCCAATGATTGGCTCATTGTTTAGCGAGGCTTGCTACTGATCATGTATTGGTCAAAGTATGGACGTGCTCCAGAAAAACGCTCCAGCACCACCAATATCTCCTTGCAGTGTAGTCTCTGCTGTGCAGATGGGTATCTGCATTTTTTTTTCTTAGCTTAGCCCTACACAGTCAGCATTTGTAGTTCAAGATATGTTGACTGCCATGCAAATAATTAGAAATATTAAATATCACCACTTACAAACGTTCTTTTAATTCAAGTATAACTTAAATGATTAAAAAACATTCCATTTGAAAGCCAAAGAGGGCTTCATGTTTTAGAAATGTATTTTCAACCGGTAATTTAATGATTAATTTCATTTTCATTACTCTTAAATCCTAACGTTTCACAATACAGTGACATCAAATATTAGCCTATGTTCTAGACGTCGCGTTTGTTCACCGAATGGCTCTCTCGAAAAATACTTGTCAGAAAAAAATAGGGCACGGAAACAATATTTTCTTTGTTGTATCCAGCTGCGCAGAAAAATATGATGCAATCTTGTTTTTTTTTTTTTCTGCGTTCAATCACAACGCACTTTGTTTGTAACAGCCAGACTTGTTAAACATGCAGAACAGACTAAAAGATGTGACGGATCACAGTACAAAAAGAAAATAAAAACCGATATACTGCAAGTGCAAGTACTGGACTGTCTCAACTTATTTGACACATCAACTTAATTCACTACTATCGTGTATGTGAAAAGCTGCAGGAAGATGGATGTTACGGAGTGACAACAAATAAAAAAAGTGGAAAATAAAACAGAGAATAAGCAAATATGGAAAGTAGCTAATTAAAGTATACTCGTATACTCCTACTGGACCCATAAAACCGTAAACAAATTTAATGTCCCTTTTTATTATATTTTGGAAGGCAGTAACAATTTATTGGGTGCTTATACGTTTCAATTTTTGTAGCCACATATTTGTAAAATTAAATGCTTCCCGCCATGTATAACTGGCATCCCTTCAGACGGCATCCTTGCGTGACAGCTGCGGTGACTTAATGAGATCATCCACTGTAGTTGACTATGATTAAAAAGGGTCGAGAAAGGGGTCCCAAAATGCTGTTGTCAGCATGACAGTCTTATCTAAGTTGAACCACCGTTGAGTACTATTTCAACAAATATGATGTTATTGCTGTGCCATTTTAATTGCAGTGGTATCACATTGCAAAATCATTGTATATGCGTCTCGGGACACCATAAAATAATTAACTGTGCTATATACCAAGTTTTCCACATTATTTCTATTTTTTAACTTGTTTATCTTTCGCGAATCATAATATATAATTAATTACCGTATTCAAGTAGCAAATTGAATTTAGACGTGCATTTAAAAGTGGGCCTTGCTTGCGGGGGTGGGATTAATAATGACATCACTAGACAAAGTCTAATATTTCAGTGAAGTAATGTCAGTTCGGGTTTTGCGAACAGACTGTGAACTTGGTGAGTAGGACTGAGATTTTACGAGATAAAAATGTTATTATTTATCTGTTTATGTATCTAAAAAGGTTAAAACAATAATCTATGCAAGTAAGGAAAAATCGTTACCTACAAACCTATGTTTGCAAATATATACTTATGTTTCAGGAATTTTGCTTCTTAGGTTTTTTGATCACAGCGTTTATGAAACGTTTAGGCATAAATGAAAAAAAGCAAAATATAAAAGACCTGTTGCCATTCTTGACGTGTTTTTCACCGTTTTTAGGAGAGGTCCATAGAGATAACTTTAAAAATGAAGGCTTCTCTGGGGATATGCTTGGTTTTCGGTTTTGCAATTTTCAGCATTGGTAAGAAAACACCGGACAAAAGAAATGCACCATTCCCACAGATTCGGGCACTAAGAAAGACCTAAATTAAACTACATTGAATTAAAAGTATATCTTAAGTTATTGTACAGTTATTGTTTCTATCACGCTGCTTCCTGTAGCACACAATGAAGTTACTATATAAAACGGTTAAAAGGAGTTATATGGTTCCGAGTTCCGCCGATTGCATCTTTTTCGCTTTAGGTTCTGCACTACGTTGCTATAAATGCTCCAATTACTCCGGTCGTTGCACGTACGAACAAGACTGCAGCTATGAAGATGCTTGCCTCCAGTTGTATGAAAGAGGTACTTGAATCGCAGAATATGTAATTCTATCTAATGCCTATAGATGGATTTTGAATAGCATCCCTCACTATTGTAGCGCTGGGATTTTAAGATTTTTTCTTCATTCGTGGTACAGGTGGGAAGATTATTCGTCAGTGCATCCGGCACACGGACTGTGAGCCTGCTCGGCTGTCCCAGATGTTTCCTGCGGTGTCTTCATTCAGCTACAATTGCTGCAGTACTAACTTGTGTAACGGTGGTCTACCCAGCATGGTTAGTAAGCCTTTGCTTGGCACGCTGGCATCCCTCATTGTACTCTGGTGGTGCCTGCTTTAAATCTTTGGAACTCAACTGGATGTTAACGGTCTGCGGTAGCCTGCTAATTATTACATACGTTGCGAGATTGGAAGCAAAAATGGCGCAACTAACAATATAGATTGGCTTAATTTCTGCTACAAGACTATTTCATGCGTATTTTTTACTCATGCGAAAGTTACTTTTTAATAACAAATCCCAATCAAAGGCATTTATTTTGTTCCAGTCATCTTTTAAGCGCCACCTTAGAATGGATTAACGAATTGATTGTTTATATGTGAAAGCATAGTGACTGTTTATAACAGGGGTGTCCAATCTTATCCACACGGGGCCGGTGTGGGTGCAAGTTTTCATTCCAGCCAAGCAGAAGCCACATCTGAGTTCACTGAAAGCCAAGCTCACCTGATTAAACAGGTGGAATCAGATGTGGTTCCTGCTTGGTTGGAATGAAAACCTGCTCCCATACTGGCCCTTTGCGGACACCCCTGGTTTATAAGGACAACTTGAAAAAATTAAAATTTGTGCTGATGAAAGTCTTGTGAAAAATCGCGCTTTAAAGGTCAGAAAACGTTCCGAGAAAGTTTTTTAGTTGTGGTGAATGCAGATTGGGTCTGTGCCGATGAAAAGGATGTTTTGTAAGTATTTCGTGAACTGACTTTATTTTTTTTTTTTTCCGAAAAATGTATGAAAATCAAACAATCCTCTTTTGGTCTCTGTAAATATGGACTTTGGCATTTTAGATCCGTTAAACAAAATGGGATTGTGAAGAATTTTGCATTTTTCTCTAGAATGGTTTTATAAAATTTGATTAAATAATGTGCATACGGTGATTTTAATTGATTTTTTTTCATGCAATGCTTTGCCTGCTTTGTGGTTCTGTAAATAAATCAAGATTTTGTTTTCAGTTTGCATACAGCAATAAATTATTGTGTTAAGAAAATAACCATGGATATATATCCTGATACAGTGATTCCAAACCCATTGATTGTTATCTATCTATTCACATCATTTTATCTGAATGTGTAAGGTTTTTGTTAGAGTTCCAAGGACAGTAATAATAATGGGTATCTTTCTAAAAAGAAGAAATAATGACACAATGCATGAATTTCTTATGAACACCCACATTACAATGAGGACCAGTTATAGAAAGGTTGATTAAAAATGCTCATATTAACAGTGGAGCATAATACATGTTACACTATTGTCACACACACACATACACAGACACATACACAACATACAAATATTTAAATTCCTCAGTTGTACAGAAGCCAAATGATCCTCTCAGCTGTGAAGACCGCCAGCAGCCAGATTCTCTTAAACACCAGCATGAAAGACCTATTTCTGGAGGACAGTATTTATATACAATAGACTTTTCAAAACCAATTTGGTTAGTTTTGCTCTAGAGCCTAGTAGATACTTAACTTTTTCCTACTCCGTCACGATCAACACACTGTGTGCAATGTAAATTTTGTCAAGTGTATCAAAATAAGCTACAAAATACAACACGCAACGTATCAAAATATGTTACAATTACAAAAATACATTTAATAAACTTCCACTCTATATCAGCCTGTTTGACCAGCACACTGATTCAACTGGCCAAGGACAAGAGCAACAGCTTTTCGTTACTTAAATAACAAGCCACAATACAAATGTGAAACTAGACAAAAGATCAAATTTTCTGAAGTGCTACATTTCTACCAGATCTGGGAGAAGTGGTGTACATGTTTAATCAACTAGCCAAGTAAGGGTCATGTTAACCCTAGATTTTGTTTTAACCAAAAACTGTACAGTAGGGATTTTCAATTTTTTTTTCAAAGTTGGCCAGATTGACTTACATCAAAATACACAGGACCAGTTGCTCGAAAAAAGACACATTCCTTAGGATAAACATAATACTTATATTTTATTACAAATCAAAAAATCCTCCTAATGTATACTGCCTCCTATGGCCTGGAGCACTTCAATTGTGAGCAAATATTTTTGTAAGACTTTCTGTGTGTAGCTCATTTCTTGGGGCCATTATAAGAAAGTGTGTTGCCACATATTACAGTTTCTCAATTGGTTGAGCACAATTCCTGAAGTATAGTTCACAGTCTCAAAACAATTAACACAAACCACACACCATTTCATTTTTCAAAATACATATCATGAGAAAAATGCTCTGAGATGGTCAAAACATTTAATATACTGTCACGATGGGAAAGTGGAAGTACTTGGAGGCAGATGTGGGATAAACAAAATGGGTTTATTACAAGACAAAGGGGGTATTTTACAAAGCGAGCTAACCTCATAAGCCAGGCTTATTTCAACAATCCTGGCTAACTTTTCCCAAATTTGGTTCCACAAACAAGGCTAACGTTAAGTGCCACTTAGTTACTACGGCAACATATGCTTTTGGACAAGCCTCCTCCGTGTCAGGCTAGTTGTGAAGCTTAGCTTAGCTTGGTGAATACGATTGGACAAAGACGTGTGACGTCTCACAGTATGTCATTCCATGGGGCTGAGAATATTATGCCACTCTCTCTCTTTCTCTCAATAATTACTGATTTTGTGCAGGCGACTTCAACTACTCAGAGTGTATAAAATGAAAAGGAATGCATTAAAGGCTTCTACATGAACAACCATGGCGTGCCCGTTTATCCATAATCCAGTTGATGAGGGAGCGCGGATCATTCGTAGAGCTTTCAGGCCATGGGTTCCATGAGTGTTTCGTCCCAGGATACAGTAGATCCCTTGGATTTTCCGATGAATATTTATATGAGCGCTATAGATTTAGTAGACACAGTATTGAATATTTGTGTAAATTACCAAAACCTTACATTTCTAATCACACTTGTTGCTCTAAAGCCCTTACAGTTTCACAGTCTTTGTGTATTGCTTTGTGTTTCTTTGCCAGTGGCACATTTCTTTACAGTGTTGGGGATGCAGAACATCTAAGCAAAGCTACATTGTGCTGTGAAATTAGAAAGGTTCACGTTGTACTAAAGCACTTTTTAAATACATTCATCACCTTTCCTGGCCACCGAGGCATTTTTGGCATCAAGGAAGCTTTCCTTGGAGTTGATGGTGCCGAATCTATGAACATCCAGTCGTTTACCACACATTAGTCATAAACCAAATTATATTCAATTTGCCAGTCTTTCCAAACGTTATTAGAGCCATTGAGTGCACCCATGTCAGAATAAGGGCTCTAGCAGGTCCCACAGAGCCTGTAAACTGAACATCTTTCCACAGTATTAATGTACAGTTAAGTACTAATAATACCTTATGTTAAGAACATCTAAGGTAAAATGGTCATCAAACAATAAATCTTCTGTCATCATTACCATTTCCAAAAATGTTTCAGATGGTATTCAATGTAATTTGAGTTTTTAAATTAATTCTGTAAAAATGTAGCTCCAACTAGATTTACCGTTATTTTGAAGAATATTTTTGTATTTAATCTTCACTTGCTGCCAGGACCTTTTAACCCCACTCATGTTGCTCCTAAACCAAACATTTTAATA
>JAACJT020003347.1:0-10106 GCA_009936485.2 Gymnarchus niloticus | reverse complement strand
GGGGGCGGGGAAGCGCTCGTCTTGGGGGGGCTAGGGCGTGGGGAGCGGGCCGGTGAACCGCGACGAGAGCCCGGGGCAGGGGGGAGGGAGGGGGTGGGGGGGGTGGGGGGGCCGGGTAATGAGTCAGAATGCAGTTTTCAAAGCCAGACATGCTGACACACTTAAACCAGCATCTCCTCCTGCCATAGCGGTTGTAATGATTTGGGTGGCCTGTGTGTGATATGACACAGCACGTATCTGCACTCTCTGCCGTGTCACGTCCTGGATGTTTGAGGAATATTGATGTCAGTCTCGTTTCAGGCCACCACATGTGGGATTGGCACATGACCTCAGGCTGTGTCTGCCCTGCGGTTTATGATTGACGGCTGTAGGGTACTTTCTCACATAGAGTAGTAGAGGCCAAAGGTTTTCAGTCAGTATTGGGTACACCCTGGATGGGATGCTAGTCTTCAGGACTCACAGCCACTGGGGGAAGTTTAGAGATGACAAGTCAACTACACATCTTGGTTTGAGGAAACTGGAAAACATGCGACTTCCACACACGCACTGCAGAGGTAGGATTCGAACCTTCGCCCACAGAGGCATGAGTCTGTCGCACGACCCACTGAGCCACCTGATGTGAAACGTTAACGTAACTGAAAAGGAAACCAGACCATTTGGCTGAGCTAACGACCTCTCGGGGTATGAACGTGTGCCTTTCCTGCATGGTAGTTCTCCGCCTGCTGGCCGTTAATGTGCTTCCACCTTGACTGCCAGCCCATCCTGTGCTCGAATTCAGGTCTTAGATGACTTTGGTGAACTACACACGTTTAAATTCTGTTCCATGTCACACAATTACCAGAAAGGACCTCTTATTTATTTCTATTCAAACGATGAAGACGGACGGCTGTTACCTCCCTGGTGACTGGTGGGGGGGGTTCTTGAATCAGGGTCCCCATTCTTCTCTGTCAGAGTACACAAATCTGCCTTAAATTAGTGTTAACGGACCCCCACTTCAGTCCACTGGAGAGCCCCCAATCTCCCCCTGCTGGGCAACAACAACAAGTTCATCATATGCATTTTGCATATGGATTTTATTTGTCGTACAGGCTGTTTTGGGACACCGACAGCCTGACATGTTTCTCCCAAACCTATTTTTTTTTTTTTTTGTTTTGCAGCCCATCTGTCTGTGGTTTATGTCCGATGTGTCACATGTTTCATTTGGGTTTGCATCCCCCTCCTGTGCTCAAGGTAACAATGGCCCCGCCCAGGTGGCATCTTGAGGTATTGCGCTGTTGACCTTTCAGTCCCAGGGTGATTGCTGTGTTATCGGCCCCTTGGAGAAGACTCTGTGTTCCAGTCATCGCAGGACTCTTTGTTTTTCTCCATTTTTTCCCTGTGGGCGAAAAATATATTAAAACTATATAAATGTGTTAGTCAGCTAAGAGTGTACTTGTGTCACCACCCACTCCGCTCTGGATTTTACCGAATTAAAGGATCCAGGAAAAGGACGAAGGTTCTCCTCCCAAAATGACACTTTATGAAGTGTCTCATGGGGACACCACTGTCATTCTGGGGATGTTTCCTGCTTGCCCACAGACATCTTCTCCAGGCAGGGCTGCTTAATTAGAAATACCTGCCATCCCCCCCACCCCCCTGGCTGCTCTGGGGACACCTGCTGTTTACGGGGGGGGGTCCTTGGTTGCGGTGATAAACTTTCTTTGGGCCAGGTGAGGACTTTATGGGCCTTCTCTAGTCATACTTGTCTGTAAAAATAGACACTAGAGAGTCACTGCTTGATTATTATAATGGAACTTAGCCATCCCAGTCCCCCCCCATATGTAAAATTAACTGTTTACTCAGGAAGGAAAGTGAGTACAAAGAGACAGTTCACCAGATGGGGTTTCCACACCCCTAGATCTGTGCTTGTCCTGGGCGTCCCAGTGAGTCAATCTGGGCACTCACTTCCTCCCTGAACCTTGTCTACTACATGGCCCCCTCATGATCACAGTGAGACCATATTACCGAGATGATATGAGTCTGCCAGATGGGGGTGCAGTGGCTGAGGCCTCAACTTGTTTTGTGGATGTGACCGGTAGGCCGATGGAGACGTGTTCCCTGCTAACTTTCCATTCCCCGTAGTTTATGAAGCTGGTCCTCTCTAGAATGTGAATGAGAGCCGTCTGTGAGGCTCGGCATTGTGCCTGGACTGTTCTTATAATCCCGAGAGAGGTTCTCGCCCTAAACTGCTCGGGAAATCTGTCCATTCAATGCTGCAGCATGACCAGCCACTGGGGGGTGTGGTGATGTTGGCACCTCCTGCTGCTTGGAGGGGGTCTGTAGAGTGGGGTTATGGCAACATGACAAGTTGCCTTGGGCCTGTGCCACGCATCCTGCCTCAGAACCACGCTACCATCCGGCTCTCTGGACCGTCGCATTGACCGTGGTGATCTGATCGCCCCTTAACCTTACTGGCTGCTCCAGTGACCATTCTTTTCTCTTCTGCAGGGAGCAGCTGGCCAGTCGTCCTTCGCTGAGCGATCTGCGGTTGGTTGTTGCGGCAGGAAGAAGACATCTGAGGTGGGGAGGGCGCTGTCTCTGTGGCCAGTGTGGGGGAGGGAGGAGGCATTCGTAAGGCGCCTCAATTTGTGACGGCTGTTTTTGTAAGCTGAGTGCTTTTACCAGCCGTCTCTGAGGGAGAGTACTGTTCGACTCAGAGAGGGGCTTCAACGTACAGAGATGGGATGTTTCCAACGTACAGAGATGGGATGTTTCCAACGTGCAGAGAGAGAGGGAGGGAGGGAGGGAGGGAGAGCGATCATGTTGCGGTAACTAGTTTTCTTTCCCAGCACCATGTGTGGACCATATAGGGCATCTCAGGACAGGAGCAACACGCATGCGTGGTTCGAGTGGCCGTAACCAGCTCATGTTTGAAAGTATGAGCAGGCTGTGCTGAATTGCTTAAACCGGCATGTATCTGTCCAGTTTGTCTGAGTTTAATCAGGTCGCTCTGCTGAAGTCGTGTTTGATGGCCACTCCGGCTACGGTCCCCAAATGCTACCCCTGTCCCACGGGTCTCCAGTACTGCACCCAGGGGGGTCTCTCTGAGGGTGTCGGTGCTGACTTGTCAGGTTCCCGTGGGCAGCGGTACCTCTGGCAGTCATGCTGGTGAGCTGGCGGCATCTGGGCGCCATCTCTGCCATCCCTCAGGCCCTGGAACAGGCCCGGGCGGTACAGCTGCTGTGTAACCCGACACGAAGGCGCAATCGCTTCATCTCAGGGGGGCAAGTCTGCTGGAGGCTGCTCGGTCGTAATCGTTTTCTTTTCTCCTTGGCTTAACCTCCTGGATACCCGGACCCCTGAGTCGCTCTTACGGAGCCGTGGTTGTGCTGTGCTCCAGCCCCGGGGAACCACGTCGCAGCACGATCTCGATGGCCCATTGGCACCCCTACCCTGCTGGACGGGTGGCTGAAGCAGGATCGGGCCACGGCTCAAACTCCTCCATTTTACCTATATTTTTGCATGGCGTGTGTCTCAGATGACACCCTCCTTAAACAGACCTTCAGACGTTATGCTGAGTACATGTGAAGATTTCAATGCCTTTTCCATACATTTAAATGCAAAAGTTTCAGTTTAGTTGAAAAATTCCAAATGTATGTGCTCACATCCTGGAATACAGTTGGGTTAAACCCTGTTAAGTACTGTTAAAATAAACAGGCTGGGCTGTATGTACAGTTAAAGGGGCTACTGCTAAACTGGTCTTACGACACCCACGCGGCTATCGCTAACATGACACCTGTCAGACTAAACGGCATTAAAGAGGCCTTTTTTTTGTGCTGTGCCTTAAAATCTGAAAAGTACGTATCTGAAAGTTCTCTTTGCTGCTGGACATCCTGAGCGGGATCAGCCACAGGAAGTGACCTCATTGAAACAGCCTGTTCTCCGCGGCCGACCTTTTCCCCCTCGGCATCTGGTCGCGCCATGCACCGCTTCGGAGCAGCGTGTGTGCCGGCCCCCTGGGAGTACGTGGGCCAATCAGACGCGTTCGCGGACAGGAAGGGGTTGCGCTTGTGAGTCCCGGGCTGTGACTGTTGTAGCTGGGAGATGAGATTACTCTGCTGGGGTGGGCTGGAAGCCAGGGGAAGGAATGGGAGTGGAGCATCCATACATCATTCAGATGGATGTCCAGCAGAATAGAGGACCGGCCCCCAAGCCCTCAGAGTCAGGGGGCAGGAATGCTAGGGAGGATCGTGTTAACCTGTATAACTTGTGGCCCCCAGTAGGCCCCCGTATATGGCTGACTCCCCCACTGCCTGCTGGTGATGTATTCATGGAGGTCCATTGCAATCTGGCAGTTATTCATACTTTAATGCATTTTATCCCAGCATCCATCTGTCTGTCCATCCATTCACCCATCCGTCCACCCATCCATCCATCCAACTCTCAGGAGCCGGTCCAGCATGTGAATCCCACGCTGATAGTTTGCAGCACGTTGACAGTTTGTACGGTTGCATCCCAGCTGCAGTGATATGACACGCAGCAGGCACACATCTGGTGCCATGAGCGACGAGGCTGTAAAGACGCACTCTACACCGTGCTGTTTGGCGTGAGACACTGGGAAAAGTGGAAGTGTGTGCGGCTCCTCGGCTCGTACGCCAAGCTCGGGGTGAGCTGCCCGTCATGGGACGGGGGGTGAGGCATACAGGATCGGGGAAGTGGGGGAAACAGGACCCAGGGAGGGGGGGCTGTATGGGACAGGCTCGTTGCTGGGACGAACTGGACCGGACATTGCCAGCAAAACCATTGGAAGCAGATTAGTGGCAAATACGAATTAATGATCTGGCAAGAAAAAGCTGAGCTCTGTGCCAGAATGATGTGACTATTTCCTTCTCCATTGTCTTCATGGAAAAGGGGTGTTGCGTGTGGGGGCCTGGTCAAGATCGGAAGTGGGTGTGGCTCTCACTGTGACAGATTACATCACTGCTGCTTTTGTCCAGCTCTGGCCCCGCCCTTTAATGTTTTGTTTTTTTTATCCTCCTTTCTCTGGCTTGCTGTCATTTCCGAGGGAGACAGTGTGACAGACTCGCCACATGGCATTCTGTCTGCCCTCCTCATGTTTGTGTCCAAACTCCGCCTCCCCGGTGGCAGAGTGGCACGTGATAGGTGGATTCCGTGAAACACCCTCCGCCTCCCTGGCTGCGGAATGGCACGTGATAGGTGGATTTTGTAAATTACCCTCCGCCTCCCCCCAGGTTCTGCACTGGCCCATTTTTCAGCAGCATAAACTCACCTCTGAATAATTATGATGCATCATTCTGTGCACAGACGTAAGGCAGAGTGTAGGTGTGGGGCAGGGTAATTGAAGGCAACCCATCTGCCTGACGCCATTTATTTTAATCTCACATTTTGGCTCGCTTTACTTCTCGGTTAAAACTGCACCTCCAGATGTCTCTATAAATGCACTTTCAGTAGGTGTGGAGACTGCAGTCCACAGCCATCTCTAGGAAAATTACAACATAAATATGGTGTTACTGCTTTCTAATGTATTTCTGAAGGTGGGAGTGGTATCATTACATTACAAACATGCTGATGAGCAGTTTGGAGTAATTCAGGCATCTGCACGAACACCCTGCCCCCTCTCGGTTTCTTCCCTTTTGCTTTGCCGCCTCCATCTTTGGCTTCTCCATAATTGAGGAGCCGTTAATCTGACAGCAGAAGTGGAACACGCCCTGGCAGTCATCGGACCTCCGCTGCCCCCGTTCTCAGAGGCGCCATCTCCTTGGGGTCAGACGGGGGGGACCCGATGACATCAGCGCTGGACTGACCGCTCTGGCTGTCCCATCTGATTTCTCGAGCAAATGGGAGGAGGTCTAAGGAATGAATGTTCCTCCCTGTACAGCTGGGAGAGGACTGGGTGCTTCTTCCCTAAATGCCCTCCGGACCCCTGTCCCCGCAGGTCAGCTGTCTGTACATTCTGACCCAAGTGGAAACTTCCTGTTGCCACGTTTTATATAGCACCCTTTGCAGAAATGGTTCCCAAGACCAGAAATAATGGACTTCACTGGAGTGGCAGCATAGATGGGCAGTAGTTAAAGCTATTCAGTGTGGTGGGAGGGCATGGATGGTCCAAGGCACCCATCTACAAGTCAGCAGGATACATTCACAGGCAGACACCTGAAAGTGTTTGTTTGTTAAAAACTGGGAGATAAAATCTAGCTGTGGACAGCGAGGAAGTGTAAGCCTCAGTTTGGCTCCAACACCTGTCTTTAGCTCAGTGTCCTAATCTCTTGCCACTTGCTCACACACTAGCAATTAGGAAGCCCGTCATTGCTGACAGCGGGGTGGGGGCAGGTGTGGGGCAGTGGTCGGGGCCCCAAATGTACAGTCGCTGGTGCCTGTCAGTCAGGAAAGCCTGCCACCTCATGTTCTGCTGCGCTGCTCACAGATTGCCCTAGAGAGGAGGCTGTCTGCTCCAGTGTGCTGGCCAAAATGGCGCCTTGGCTACCGTTGTGTCCTGCTTTACACACCGATTTACACACTGATTTACACACCGATTTACATGTTACGTGTTTTCTTTTTTTTTTCCAGCCCGGGTTCAGTGGCCTTTGGAGACTCTGTGCGTGCGTCTGACACTGCCTGACTGTCCGTCTGTCTGTCTGGCTCACTCGTCCTTCCCCTCTCACCAGCAGTCTTGCTTCACGCTTTAACGCCGCATACCTCGGTTCTTCAAAGTGGGCTGGCCCTAAAGGCTCCAGATGTGAGCAGGTGGCTGCCACTGCCATCCCGGCTAGCTCCTCCCATCTCCGCGGCAACTGTTTCCCTCAGCATGCATGTTTATTCGTGTATATTTTTAGTGGGGGTGGTTTCAGGGTGGGGTAAGTCAGACCCCCCCACACACACACACTATAACCAAAATGGCACAATTCGTAGGCCAGTCTGAGGCTGGGGAGGGTGCTTCACTTTGTCTGTGTCACTATGAAAACAGAAGCTCTGGGTGATGTTGACTGGTCAGCTGGCACTGAAGGGGACCAGAAGAAGGCTGGCATTGGGGGGTGCAGTGGGTGCCCCCTGCTGCAAAAATTATAAATAGGTGGAGACCAGCACCCAGGAGTAGGAGAACTCATTGATGTTTATTGTAATCGACATTCATTCATTATTCCACTGTCATTTTTCCAGTGAGTAATGCATCTCGTTTTCTCCTCTTCAGAGTCTCTGTGTACCCCTTCCTGCTCTTAGACCGTTTTATTCCAGTCAACGCTGACTATGTTATCTTAATCCCATGGCGGGTCACCGCATCTTGGCCGAGAAGGTGTGACCATCTGTGCAAAAGTCAGTTTCCGGAACGGCTCCCCCCCAGTGCCCCGATTTTGGCCAATCAGCTGTGGACCTTGGCCAGCCCTCGGTTAATCACAGGTTCGATGAGCGGTTAAGCAGGAACCTGGATGCGGGGAGGGGGGTCAGTCTGTCACACATCCTGCACCATCTTCTGTCACCGTGTCGGTAGCACGGGTCCTCCGTCAGGTGGAGGGAAGCAGCAACGGTGAAATAGCCCCGGAAACTTTTCCATCTGGCTGTCGGCAAACAGAATTTGAAATATTACGGTCCTAGATAGAGTTTAGATGTTCAGATGGGCTCTGGCCTTCCTGGGGGCTCCAGAATGTGCCACCCACCCCCTCACTGCACCTAATATTTTGTGTTTCTCGGTCACACTCGGCAAAACTGTGGGGTGAAGCAGGTTGCCAAAGCCGGGGTGGGGATTGTAGGGGCATAGGGTGGTGTCTCCGACCGCCCCAAGGGTGGAGATGCAGGGTGAATCAGAGAGCGGCTTTACGAAGCCCATGCCGTGCTCTGAAGTGTGTTTTATTTAAGCTGCCATGTAATTCAGCCATGTTTATGTTTAGCTAGCCTCTCGTTTTTATGGCTGACTGTGTCTTGGTGTCTACACTGCCGGTCATGTGTGTGGGCCCTAGTACATCAACCAGAGGTGATGGGGTGTGTGTGTGGGGTGGGGGGGGCTATGCCAACAGTTTCACCACACCCCTCCTGTTTCGTGATTCCCGGCTCGTCAGGAAGCTTGAGATTCTTGTAACCATCCGTTCTATTTTCATCGCTCGCCGTGTTTTATATGAGGGCGTGTCGGGGACCGCAGAGAACGCCTTCTCCGTTGAGAGTGGTGAAATGTGGCAACAGGCAGCAGACGTTTGACTTGGGAATAAACATTTCCAGCTTGCTCCGTTTTTAAGTAACTCCTCAGAGCTTCTTGAATCGTAAGCCTCTATCTTGGTGGGGTCTGTTGGTGGGGCTGCAGTTGGCCTTTAATAGTGAAGACCAGGATGGATGAACGGACCACACCTCCAGTTTCTGTATCTGGAGAGCAATCTCCACCAACATGGTCCCAGAGGAACTAGGAGTACAGTAGAAGGGAGGAGTAAAGAGAGGTCGTTGTGAGGCCGGCACCCTCCAGTTAGCCATCTTACTTCCAAATGTCTTCCCTATTTTTTTTTGTATGTTTATGGGGAGAGCACGTATATATGTCCACATGTATGACATGTGTCTGTCTGCATGTCTGTTTTTCTGCTGGACTTACATATGGAATTGTTAGGATATGAGGATCTGGGACCCTCAGTCGCCCCCCGCCATCCGGTGGTAGAAGAGGGAGAGATGACATTTGTTTTTCTCTTTTAAGCCGCCGGGAAGTGGGCTGAAATCTGGACCAAACATGGGGTTCCTTCTCTGTCTCTGTGCCACGGCCCCGATGGAATGTTCCAGACGTTAGTGCCGCGCTTGTCCCTGGCGTCTGGGGCCGGTTAGCTCTTTTCAGGCCCGGTCTGTGCTCTGGATGGAGGCGGAGACGTGTGCTGGGCTCCGCCCTCTGGCTGCAGCATCATTGGACCTCTCACTTATGGCGCATACCGCTACAGGGCTAGCGTTCAGCCCTTCGCGTGTCACCGTGCCTGCGTCTCCATCCTTGTATTCTTTTTAACACGTGATGACTCTGCTCTTTAAAAATCCCATGGTAGTCAGGAGGTAGCTACTCATCTATATTCTTGTAAACGTTCTACGTGTGACCAGCTGCACCCCTGGCGTACCGTCAGGTTCGAGGCTTGTGCCCCTTGGCTGCCGTCTCTTCACCTCAGGGTCATGAGGTCAAGGAGGTTATACTAATATGGCTCTGACCTCTGGCAGGATGCACTGCGCTCTGGGAAGGCATGTCTTGTGTATTCCATGGGAGGTGGAGTCTGCTGGCAGAGGGGACTGTCATTGGCCGCTCCTGCACAGACACGTTCTGGATTGGCTGCCAGGCCGCAACTGCGTTCTAAGATCTCTGATAGAGTGTTTTAACAACGTGGGACGCTGTGTTGGCTACTGGATTTTCTGCCTGTCTTCACCCATCCTTGCCCCTTGTCCTGTGATCATTCATGTTGTCCCACAGGGAGTTGGACAGTCTTTGTAATAACCAGTGAGGGACATACAGTACGTCCCAGTCACCCGCCAGTGCTGTCTGGCACAGACCACATAAACAGAGCCTTCCCAGAAATCCACTATGTTTGTTTTTCTTTCGAGTGGCGTAACCCCCCCCCAGAACTCAGGTTAAGTCCACTGACAGGTGGCGGTTTGATGAAGGAACCTGCACTGCGGCGTATGTCTGTGTTAAGCGCCCAGTGTGTCTCTGCGAGGTGGGGGCCATCGCAGACGTGTCAGCACGTAATTCGAAACAGGACTCCTCAGCTGCTGGCGTGTTGCTGCTGCTGCAAGTCTGCATGCCCTTCACCCCCCCCTTCATTCCAGTTGAACGGTGCTCCACGTCACCATCTGACATTGGGAGTCAGCAGGGTGTGTGTGTGTGTGTGTGTGTGGGGTGTGTGGGGTGTGTGGGGGGGCAGAGAAGGCCTGATCCACACCCAATCCCAGCCAAACTTGGACCAAATCACAGGCCTGTAAACCACGGGGGGTTAATTGTAGGCCAGCACCCTGTAAAACCTGCTCTTTAATTCCTTCCTCGCTTAGATCTTTTCTTTCTCCTTGCATTCTTTCTTTTTCTTCCCCTCTCTCCCCCCCCTTCCTCCCCTCCCCCTTCTCCTTTTCCGCGGTGCCCCCTTCCGCTCCGCCCTTCTCCCCTTCGCCCC
>JAACJT020003346.1:0-10106 GCA_009936485.2 Gymnarchus niloticus | reverse complement strand
TGGCTCTGCTCTCACTCTCCTCCTCTTTTTGATCTCCAAAGTCATCCTACAGACCACCATCCTATGCTGCCTAACTACGCTTTTCCCTGCCACCACTTGACAGTCTCCAATCTCCTTCAGACTGACCCTCCTGCATAAGATATAATCCACCTGTGTGCATCTTCCTGCACTCTTGTACGTCACCCTGTGTTCCTCCCTCTTCTTAAAATACATATTCACCTCACACCCAGGTCCACCCTTTTCGCAAAATCCACTACCATCTGACCTTCTGCATTCCTCTCCTTGACACCGTACCTACCTATCACCTCCTCATCCCCTCTGTTCCCTTCACCAACATGTCCATTGAGACAACCAGCATTCAAAGTTCCTACCCTCACTTCCACTCTCCTAACCTTCCTCCTCTCCTCCTGCCTCCAGACACGCCTTCCCCCTCTCCTTCCTGTTCGGCTCCTTCTTCTTCAGCCAACAGTAGCCCACTTTCCACCAGCACCCTGTTGGCTGACAACGCTAGTGGCAGTTGTTGTTAACCCGGGCCTCGACCGATCCGGTATGGAAATCTGTTTTGTTGTCCGCATATTTGATTTGGCAAAAATTTTGTACCAGATGCCCTTCCTGACATAACCCTCCCCATTTATCCGGGCTTGGGACCGGCACTAAGGAATACACTGGCTTGCGCACCCCCTGTGGCTGTGTTAGAATTATGAAGTATTTGTGTTTATTTAAAACTCCAAAATGTAAAATTTGGTAGGCATTTCCAAGCATCTCACATACACAACAGAATACATATTTATGATTGCCGTGAGTAGTAGTTTAAGCAGTCCTATTAAAACAAGTGTGAATCTGTCAGCATGGTTACTCAATGAAAATGTGGCTGGTGTCTGACAGCGGAACTGCCACTGATGTCTCAGTGCGACAAGAGCAGATAGCAATGCTTCACACTGACATGTGCACGGATGACAGGTGGTAAACACAGGATCAGAAAGGATTTGATGCTGATCCATTTGGTGTCTGAGAGGTGCCCAGGTAAAATGGGTCAGTCGGCCTGGTTGGATTCTATGTACAAAGTAGTCCCTCTGGATGAGATCTGCTGTTGATGCCATTTGGTTAGTGGCAACTATTAGGGCATACTAATGGGTTAGCTGATTTGGCATCTATTAGCGCATGCTAACGGGTTAGCTGATTTGGCATCTATTAGCGCATGCTAACGGGTTAGCTGATTTGGCATCTATTAGCGTATGCTAACGGGTTAGCTGATTTGGCATCTATTAGCGCATGTTAACGGGTTAGTTGATTTGGCATCTATTAGCGCATGCTAACGGGTTAGCTGATTTGGCATCTATTAACACATGCTAACGGGTTAGCTGATTTGGCATCTATTAGCGCATGCTAACGGGTTAGCTGATTTGGCTTTACACCATTATTCAGAAGGTAGGGCATATCTCAAGCTTCCTGGGCAAAATAAGACTGCTGAAAATCCATGTTATGGCTGGATCATGTAGTTTCAAATGTATGTTTTTTATGTGTAACACACTGTCTAGTGTTATGAGTGGCTTTACGAAGATTCCAAAGCTTTAAACAACCCTAGGAGCTACTGACTCTATATATCAGCACTCATTGGTACTGTTGCTATCTGTTAAACTCATCTTAAAGGATACCAAGACACATATTAGCAGAGATTAGCTTTTCACTCGTGATGCAGGTTTCCCTTTGTGTTCAAATGTAGCTCATAAAATGACACAGAGGCTCTGAGAAATGTTGAGAACTACTGAAATTCACTGTCATACTTGGGGTGTCGTATTCTGAATGAATCCCTGTCCTAAAGGGCACCCAGAGAGGCAGTTCTGATTCATTAACTCCCTAGTAAAGCAGGGTTACCCTTGGGCTTTGCCTTTGTCTGCTCCTCTTACCTGGTTTAGGGCTAGGCGTGCCTGGCACTGTAGTCGTCATGGTGGCTCGTCCCAGAAACTTTCTCAGTAGCTTTTCATCCTGACTGGACAATTTGGCGAGATCCATCTCTGCAGGAGAACAGATGTGCTTTTGCAAAAGTTTGCTCCTTGTTTACTTTGAACTCTCCTTCAAGTTCTCTGTCCCATACTGCTACCTTACTGAAGCCACTTAAACAGTAAGAATGACATTTCTATCTATTTTTATTTAAATATTCCTATTAATATGCAGTGGTCGGGCTTCTATGCATGAACAACACCAGTCAGTGTGTCACATACGTGTTTCTGGGGTATCCTCATCGGCCAAATCCAGGTCCTGACATACGACTGTCACAAGAAAGCAGACATAGTCCATTAGTTCAGTCTGTCATTGGAGGGGAAAGGGGCAGGAAGCATGGGCTTGTGATTAGTGTCTCACCTTCATCTCTCTCTCTCCTTACCCTATATATCTTTCGTATTATGGGTGTGTCTTGTCGATGTGTGCCATGTGGCTCCACTTACCGATTCTGCTCTGAAGAATATTCCACCCCTGCTGAAACATTAATGCTACCCAGTTCTATATCTCCGTATTGTCTTCAGACACACCCACTGCTCTGAATTTGTGTGTTGGAAAATGTGTCGCTCACTTGCCTGCTTGCAGCATCGTATTGCTTCAGTCATTATAACTTCAAACTGCCCGTCTCCCAGGTAACATTAATTAAATATGGTAAGCCATTTTTGTGGAGTTTGAAAGGCCACCAGTAAAACTTCAATATTTTGATGGAACACTTGTATACAATTCAGTTTTTTCAATTCAATTCAATTTTATTGATATAGCTTCTTTTTTTTTTTATACGGTACAGAAATGTTCATATTTGGCCTATATCCGATTATGTAAGTTATTACATCTTCAGGAAGCCACCAGACATACAGTATGTTACTATGGCCTATTCTGAGCCGCATCTAATGGAGTTCTTGATGTCTGGATATAGAGATAGATACGGGATTACAGGTAGATTACAGGACACCACCAGACGTCTATGGTCAGAAGCCTAGACGACTTGTCAGTCTTCGTTAGTTCAATTTCTGTATTGTACAAATATTTCATAACACGGGTTTCCAAGTAAATGTGTTAAATAATTTATAAACACAGATATCCATAAATTAAATCTCTTAATAATAGGCATGTAAACAAAAAGGAAAGAAGTCCTACCTGTCAATGCCAGGAGCCAAATCAGCCAGAGCAAACTGCCCATGTCGCTTCAGTCAAAACTGTCCAAGTGAATTTGACGTACGAACGATTTTCCTGCGAGTCGGTAGCTGCTCCCATAAATCTGTGACCAGATCAGGATCAGCGCCGAGGTCTGGCCTCTCAAAGTGACATTTTTCAGCTTCCATTGATGCGATCACTGTGCTCTCTTTATTTAAAATTAACACGGAACAAACTTCAAAGAGGCTGTTATGCCGTAATTGTAATACCATCAATCTTTCATGCAATTAAATTGTAGCGTGGGGTCGGGTAGCAGCTATACGTGCTGTGTTTTATTTATGAGGACGCACGCACCGGCCAGCAAATGGGGAACGTAACGAGAACGTTACTGAACGTTGCGGGAACGTTCCTCATCTGCTGGGTATTAAACAAAGGTGAGGCACTGCATGATGATGAAGGGATGCCAGTGGTTTTTATAACAGATTTGGCTGATTCAGGTTACAGGCAAAAGACACGCAGTTAGGCTTATTTGTGGCACTAAATTGCTAAAATAGTGTGTTTGTACAGTGTGTGCCTTGTAATGGACTGGCATCCCCTTCCAAGGTTTACTCCAGCCTAGTGGATTTAAATACGCATACACGTCAACATCACGGCACTCAAAGATACCGAAAATTGCAACTGAAAACCAGTATAAAATAGCCACTGGATGGACTGGTTATGTGCGAGTGAGTTAGTGGTGGCTGAAAGTCATGTCTGAAAACGGTCTCCCTGGAAGAGATGGATGAGATGGAAGACCTTTCAGCCTTCAGTCATTGTAGATTCTCACACGTTTAATGGGCCTCGTTGACTGAGTGTGAGCGATTACCATCTGGCAGCATGGGACTCAATCTGCCGAGGTGTTGCACCCAACGAGTCGTCCATCCGGCAGGTCGAAATGAGGGATTAACGGAGACATAACACATACGCAGGTCCTGTTTTTCTCTTTAATCTAGACTTCGCTAAAGTCAGATTTTCAACATGTGACAAGCTAAGCTGAACTGAAATGGGATACAGTAGCCTTACACAAAATGTAATGTACTTTCTTTAGAACAAATTTTAGATTTATTGCTATGTCTTTATACCATATGAATGGCTACATTAATAACTAAACATTTAGGAATAAAGGCCATAACTGCCTACGAGAGTTTATCAGTTAGATAAAAAAAATTAATTATTCTTGTTTGATCGATTGAATATTTGACTCCAGACAGTCCATATATGATCGATCAGCCTGTGCTTGTTTTGTTCAGACCTAATAGAAACAAAGCATGCTAAAGAGCCCACCGACGTCTGTAAACATCTCCAATTCCTTCTTGATGTGCTCCGACCGGTGGAAAGTGAGACTCGTGTTAAGGAGGTGAAACGAAACTAAACGAATTGCCCAGCGAGAATTGTGCCCGTGAAGTAATAAGAACGTCAACTGAGGCTCACTGGCTGGAAACCATCCAAGAAGTACAAACTATAGAAGTACAAATGAGTGGATGAACAAACATTATTGTAATAATCAGGGTCTAAGAAAACAAATCTTGTTTTTGAGCAGCTTGTAACCTTTTTATCATATCCACAGTTAGTAATCGTTGGTGACAGACGTCTACGGTCTCAATTATATGTTAACGGCTGCTATGGAGGGTAGTGTGCTGGCGTTTGGGGTGATGCAATGAAGCGGACATCTGTCAATCGATTGTTTTCGGTGGGAGATGAAAAAAGAGGGCTATTTATCATAAATCTGAGTATCTTCTGTCTCAGTTAAGACCTTCAGAGTCCAACTAGAAACCCTTCCTCTGTTCCATTATTGGATCTAGGCAGATACAAGCACTGTAGCTAATGTATATTTTGTTCTGCACCTTAAATGAAAATGCAAATAAAGGAAGACCCAATGTTTCCAATTAGGTGAATTCATTTTTATTTGGCTGTATGGTCTCTACTGTTCCAAATCAGTGAGATACATGTATTGGGTTCATACAAACACAGTCACAGGAATAGCAGTCAGCTGTAAATAAGCTGCAATGTTCACACATCACCTGCCCCTTCAGATAAAATCTCCCTCAATTCATGCCTCAGAAGCACTCTAATTCAGGTGGTCTCAGGTTGAGGGGCAGAACTGTTTGGAGGATTTAGCGCCCTATTTTGGTGAAAGGCGCGTTCTGGTGATAACAGAGCAGGCACTGCTCCTGAGGCCAGCTGTCTTGACCCCTGTCTCCCTTTGTGGTTACTTCTCATGACATTGCTGTGGAGGTGAGTGACTGACAACAGATGGCCATGCATCCAAAACAAACACGAGTGGGTGGAGAATGGATTTAAATCCTGGCGGCCATTTTTGTGTACCAGCCAGCTGGGTGAAACATGGAAAATGGGCACTGCTTCAGCAAGCTACATTTAAGTACTACAGGCATGCACAAACTTCAAATTGGCATTTTTATATATATTTTTTTCCTGCTGCAAAAACAACACAGACATCCTCTCCCCTCCAGCCCTAGCTTCTGCACCACGGAGTAGACCTTGAATGGTGGAACGTTCCACGCATCAGCGGTCCTGCATATATCACACACTGACATCTTCAAGGTCGCCTCTTTGGTATCAGTGTTCTGCTACATCCAGCACTGCATCCAGTAAGTTAATTAAAGTCTCATAACACATGAGTACACTGCATTCCAGATGGGGAGTGCTAGTTCGCTAAAAAGCCAGACCGTTCACATGGATGTGGAGACTGCAGGAGATCACAGAAGTGGTACAAACTAGATTCATAGCTTCACACACGCTACAGCATGCCCCTAAACAACAACATGCCTGAGTAGAAAACAGTTATGATCACACATACATCTCTACACGGGTATCTTGTGAGGGATGTCACCTACATACCAGAATTCAAGCTGGCAAATCAAATAACTAAACTAGAGTGTTGCTCAGTTCATTTTTGGGGGGTCAAATGCCTAATACTGAATCAAGCAAACCTAAAAAATAAATCACGACCCAATACAGAGCTAACCAAATTTTACCACTTCAGTTTCGGCATCTTGTAAAAAAAAGTCCTCAACGTCGTCTATTGTTTGTCGCATTTGCTATCAAAGATTCTAGTTTAAAATACTAAACAGGACGTTGGCCAACAAACGCACTCTGAGTTTCTTAAAAGCCCCGAGTTAAGACCGGACTGTACCATCCACCACTTTCCACCGTAATCCAGAAAAATATGCAGCTTACACGTAACCAGATGGTTTATTTTTTCTTTCTGCCAAAAAGCACAAGCAACAGCATACCTAAATATGAAATATAGAGTGGACCACCTATCGCTGCAAAGGCAGCAGCATGAACCTGCAGGTCTGATAGAGAACGAGAAACAAATGGCTAGAAATAAAGGATTGACAAAGACTGATACAAGAACCCCTGCCCGATTTCACACAATTTAATAAGAGCATTTAAAAATGCTCTTATTTCCACCATTCTATATTTCCTGTGTCATTCAGCGTATTATCAGCAGGGTTTACTCATCTTTTAAAGATTTTTTTATTTTTCATGGGTATGACATCGTGATGGTCACTCATTTTTCCATTTGTTGCTAATTATCACAGAATTGGACACACACATTAGGTCATTGCTGCTTATTTGGGCCATAAGAGAGTGAATGGAGAATGATGGCAATAAGGGCATGACTAAATGAGATAGGGGTTCCCTTAAAAGCAGGAACGGGCTGAAATGAAAACCCGCACCTACTGGGGCCCCAGGACCAGGACTGAGAACGCCTGGTCTAACTGGACAGACTCCACAGTGGGAGGCTGAAAACCTTCATATTGATTCCTCCATGGACTAGAAAGACTTTGAATGTCGACAGTCCATCTTCTATATTTCTAGGAGCATCTTGTAACAGCAGCAGCATTTCATTTACAACCATCACTTGTCCAGTAAAAGCAGATTATAAATGTACACTTCAAATCAGTTTTTTCTTTGTTAATTTGTAAACAGGTGCATTGTTTGTAGTGAAACAGTAGAATTTGGAAATATGTACAGTCTGCGTTGTGTCGAGTGAACATGTTGTGTAGGATGGGGTGGAATTAATGTCAGCGAGATGGAGAATGAATGGGCTGTGAGCTGGTCATGGATCTTTTTCATTCCTGTGGAGGCTCAGCATTTGGATGTTGTAATAATGTCTGCTGGACTGAAAGGGAGAAGACAACATAGTGACCATCAACAGGGCCGGGAAAAGATCCCACGCAAGATTATCCCAGACCGTCGTCCTGTTACAGAAGAACAGTAGAGGGATGTACAGTTATAGGATATTTTGATAACTGCAGAATAATGAAGATACTGCAGTATAAGTCTGTGTATTTGTTTGTTAGCTAAACTGTCCTACGCATGAAAAGTAACCAGAATATTATTAGTTTTAACAATATAATTATTACCTTGGGGTTCTTGGGACACCACGGCTTCAGGAAGCTCTGCTTTCATCACTTCTGCATTCAGGCTCTCTGTATGGAAGAGGAAGTGACCATTACAGGAAGTGTTCTCCTCGGGAAGAGGAAGTGACCGTTACAGGAAGTGTACTCCTCGGGAAGAGGATGTGACCATTACAGGAAGTGTTCTCCTCGGGAAGAGGAAGTGACCATTACAGGAAGTGTACTCCTCGGGAAGAGGAAGTGACCATTACAGGAAGTGTTCTCCCCCGGAAGAGGAAGTGACCATTACAGGACGTGTACTCCTTGGGAACCACCATCATCAAAAGAAGGCATTTTTAAAGCCAGTACCTTTCTTCGTACTCCTGGGTTAACATCAGTTCCTTATTTTTTTATTAAAATTACAACTATAAAAGTGGTCTTACGCTGTATACTGAAGCAAAGCTTCTTCTTGTGGTAGCTGATGTAGCTGGTGACTGCACCAATGAACGCCATGGCAACTGCACTGACGATGCCGGCGATGGTGCCTGTCTCTGCCAATGTACCTACCAAAAAATCAGGGATGAGGCGCCAAAGGTTAAAACGGTCGGGTTTTTGATTTAATTACATGGTTATTGCAGTCACAACACACCAGTAACTTTAACCTGTTATCCAATCTCAATTAGAGTCAAACATTTGTTTACTAAAAATGCATTCATGAAAAAATATTCAAAGCATTGGAGCTACCTAAAGCCAGAGAAACAAGCCCATCTACGTTTTCAGCACATGGAATATATAGATTTGTTCTGGTCTACTTTAGCTTACCATAGTCATCATCTGTTGATGGATCTCCTCTTCCTCCTTAAACACAATTATTGTCTTACTGAAATTGTTTTGTTTTAAACAAAACTTCTGCTATGCTATGGTATAATAATCATCATCATCATCATCATCATAATGATACACAACAATCCAATATTTTCAGCAGAGGCCCTTACCTTTGCCCTTGTCAGGATTGTAGTCATCAAAGTCTTTAAGGTCATTATCTGTTAACAGACCACCTGTAGGAAAAAGAGGAAGAGGCAGGAGGTCATCTGGGATGTCACATGACAAATGCTTGCCCTTTCAGAAGGATCCACATCACAGCTGATATGCCCAAGAGGAGGAAATGGAGGCAGGAGACTGGAAGGACAACACCTCGGCCAGGTATTGATTACTGTCCCCATGCAATCGGTATTAAAAAAAAATCACTCAGTTAGCAGTGATTAGCAGGAAGACCTGTAAGAATGAGTTTGCCCACTGGTTCATTTTGGTCTACATTGTGGCCACAATCCCTACTGTGTCACGTGGTTGTGAAGGTCACAGGACACAGACGGAATACAGAACGGGCAGCAGAGGATGCAGGGCAGGAAGCTGAGGTTTTATCCTAGCGCAGTCACATGACAGATGCTGACACATTTGTCATATCCTAATGTACAGACTCCCTGCTAGTCCAGCAGTGCTGAAGACAGAACCGGGCATTCTGGGAAATCTGGCATATGTACGAGTCACCAGAACAGTGCCAGCAGAAAGCTTGCTTACTGCTCAGGCCTCCATTGTTGGGTCTTCCAGCACCCCATCCCCATCTCAGATGCTGACAAACACACTGCAGGCCCTCCAAGGCTCACCACTTAGTCCTGTGATGGACTATTTGGGCCAGTCCATCAAACCAAAGATAAGAACAAAGTCTTTCAGTAAAATATATAACACACCCTAAAGAAATGCTGGTCACAGGATTTTTGGGATCTGTACATGTGCTATTGTAGTGATTCAGGAATTGGTAGAGGATAAATAATTTAATATTAATATAAGCTGAAAATGGTTATTATATTGTTACTGAAAATCCTGTGTATATTTCTGATCTGATGGCACACAGTTCCCACCAACCTCCCCATCCTGAGGAAAGGACAGCAAGGAGATCACTGGAGGCTATTAAGCGCAGACAGAGGTCACGCCATTAAAAGTCACAGAGATTCACTATTTTAGCAATAAAGACATTTTCTCTATATGTTTTAATCCTAAATTAAGTCAGAAATGTTTGGGTGAATTTTGAGTTAAAATTCACTTCTTGATGAATGCAAAAACCACACAATAATCGCTCAGGATCCGTTTATTTGTCTATAGTGAAGTATAGGTGATATTTACTAATATTCACACTGATTTACCTGTGGAATCCATTGTGTTGATTGTTTTTAAGAAATTAGCAGAAACAAATCTCAGCATGTTAAACCCCTGAGTACATGAAAACTTCACTGAAGTGGAGGTTTTTGGACTAATTTCATGGTTCTGGTCGGAATGCACATAGGATAAGTCTCTGGAATGCTGCCTGATTACAACATGATTCCACATGATGACTTTTCTGGATAATGTTTGACTATTTCCTTCAAATACTAGAACATTAGCATGTAACTAGCGAAGGATTACACGGCCTTTAAGACTGCTGTGTTCATATTACATAAATATAACATTAGCACTGCTGCACTCTCTGATCGTGTAAGTTGTGTCTGGAGAGAGTGTATGTTACGTTTTTGA
>JAACJT020003344.1:0-10112 GCA_009936485.2 Gymnarchus niloticus | reverse complement strand
CTTGTATAATTCTTCTGTATATTCTTGCCACCTCTTCTTAATCTCTTCTGCTTCTGTTAGGTCCTTACCATTTTTGTTATTCCAGTTACCTTCTGATTTCCTACTTTAGCATTCCAATCGCCTATGATCAGAGTGATATCTTTTTTTGGTGTTAGTTCTAGAAGATCTTTTAGGTCTTCATAAAATTTTTCAATTTCAAGGACGTGATGTATGTGGATATTCGTCAGGTCGTTAGATTTGCCCTGACATACAATTAAGTTGAAACTAAACAATGTTTTTGTGAAGCCATAAAACTGATCAGTCTGAAAATGATTTGTGGAGAAAACTGAACTGGTAAAATATGTTTATTAAGGTAGATGTTAAGTTTGAGTAATAAATCACCTGGTTTCTTATCCTCCTTCCTCTTAGGCTATGATCTACAACAAGATCCTACGTCTGTCCACATCCAATATGTCTATGGGAGAGATGACCCTAGGCCAGATTAACAACCTTGTCGCCATAGAGACCAATCAGCTGATGTGGTTCTTATTCCTGTGTCCCAACCTATGGGCCATGCCAGTGCAGGTAATCAGGCACTCAGCAAGCCCTATAACAGACCATCAGACCATCCTCTTCTGTGGACCACTAAGGATCTACTGTGGATATGTGCTTAAAGCAGCCATGATTGTACATTGACTTTTATGGACTACGTTAAAGAAATATTGGCATACTTAAATTGTCCAAGGGGGTTGGGTGGCTAGTTGACCTTGGACTTGGTCTTCTGGCTTTCTCCTTTCTTTTTATGAATGTAATAATATAACTTCCAGACATTCTGGTTAATTGCCTTGGTACTAATGTATTTTGAAAGGCGCTATATAAAATTAAATTGAATTGAAACTGAAGTAAGTATAGCATCAATTAGTCAAATTCTTTCAGTCAAGGAATGATAACTGGAAGAGTTCTGAGGCTGGTGCTCTGGAACTGAGATGTTTGTTTCTCTTTGTTTTCCAGATCATTATGGGTGTGATCCTGCTCTATCAGTTGCTGGGTTACAGTGCGTTAATAGGTGCCTCGGTCATTGTCCTCCTGGCCCCTGTGCAGTACTTCATCGCCACCAAGCTGGCCGACACGCAGAAGAGCACGCTGGTGTGTACCTTGACTACTCTACGCTGGCTTTGACGCTTGTTCAGTGTTTCCCTAAAAAATGATGGGTTTGCAGCCCTTCTACCCGATTTTGCCATATACTCCCTTCTTCACTGAGTGTGAGAAGAGTAACTCCAACCGAAACTTTAAGTCATACCCTTGTTCAGGATCTGCTGAGTCCTTGCCATTCCTCCTTCTGCCTGTTCCCAGGACTACTCCACTGACCGGGTGAAGAAAACCACGGAGATCCTGAAGGGCATTAAGCTGCTGAAACTCTATGCATGGGAGAATGTCTTCTGTGACAGTGTGGAAGACACCCGGGAGAAGGAGCTCACCAGCCTCAAGACCTTTGCCCTCTACACCTCTATGTCAAGTGAGGGTCGACCTTAGGGCATCCCTTCATATCAAGTCTTCTGTAATGCTGGCTTTTACTTGGCCTGCTCTCCTTCATTACTGCATGAACAAAATGCGTGATGTTCAAGTCTTTTTCACAGTGTTACAGTACAGTGGATGACTGTAACTTTTGCCATGGATGCAATAAATGAGTTTTACCTTAGCGATCATAGTGAAAGCATAAATGATAGGTCCGATGCGAGGTCTTTTAGGGTCTTAGGTCTGGAGAATGGGAGAGAATAGAGAATGGAATGGAGACCTTTACAGCCCTAGGTTACCCTGTCTTACGTGGTTCATGGTGGTGGCCATCAGTAACTTACATTCTCCCTCTCTCTGCAGTATTTATCAATGCTGCCATTCCCATAGCAGCAGTACTTGCGGTAAGATCCATGCTTCACTTTAGCATCCTGAATATACTTTTCGTCTGAATTTTTATCTGTTTATTTCTGCTCTCACGACACTTTTGAGATGCATCTGCTAAGGAATTAATTTATTCATTATCTGAGTTGGTTCCCATGGCTTTACTCTCTTGCCCTGACTGCAGACATTTGTCACACACGCTTACACCAGCAAAGATGTCCTCAGTCCCTCTGTGGCTTTTGCCTCCCTGGCCCTCTTCCACATTCTGGTCACCCCTCTTTTCCTTCTCTCCACCGTGGTAAGATTCGCAGTCAAGGCCTTGGTGAGGTAAGATGGCTTTCAAGCAAGAAATATTTGTGGTTTTTTGTTTCATTTTTAATTGTACTTCTTGTAGTGTGTAGTTTTTATCCCCAGCTTGTTTTGCAAACCCCAACACACAGTCTTTGACACCTCAGGCACAGAAGCCCTCCTACAAAATGCTTCATGTTATGCCAGACTACTCTGTGTATATGAAAGAACCAGTTTGAAGAAGCACAATATGTTTTCCATGGAAACCTGTAAGAGTCAGCTTCAGGGATCTCAGATTAAGGCCGTATCCAAGCAGCACAGGAGTGATAGGAGAACTGAAGCTTCGGTACCGATACTGGATTGTGTGGTGTTGGTATGTACCTGGTTTAAGGTAACCACAAGTCAGTGATTGACAGCTCAAGACAATGTCATCACCTGTGGTAGTCCTCATGTCTACATAAGCATCACCCTGTTGTTCTGCAGCAGATTTTGATTGTAATAACAGCCACTGGATCATCATTACTTGAAGGTATGACTCAACTTCAAACTGTGACAAATGTAGGCCTCAGAAACCAGGCAGTTTTTCTTTTTAAGAAATCCATTGATATCGGAGTAGGAAGAGACTAGTCGATGGCCTGGGGCGTGGCTTTGGCCTTTGGAGGAGAGATGATGGAGGACGGTGCACTGACGACAGCGCCACCGTGTGTTCACGTCTTAGTGTGCAGAAGTTGGGCGAATTCCTCCAGAGTGATGAGATTGGCGAAGACAGCTGGAGAAACGGAGACGTGGCCATCTCACTGGAGTCCTGCAAGAAGCACTTGGGAGGGGTGAGTTGGGGGGCTTCCTCAGGGTACCCCCCTAAGCTCTCAGCATGCCTCTGACACCTCCAAATGGGGCCTGCTGACTCACTCCTGAAGAATGGGATTTCATTTCACTGCAGAGGCTTGGCTGTAAGCCTTCTAGGGTCATTATCCTCATGAATTTAAGTAAAATGTATCGTTTGTTCAGTTTTGGGCTGCATGGACATTCTTATGCCAAACATAATATACAGCTATATGTCTCACTACATGTTTCAGTGCTGATGGTCAAGCTCATTTTAGCTGCTTTCCCATCAAACCCCAAAGGACTCTTGTAAAACTTGTTTGTAGCTGGAGCTCCTCAACCAGGAGATGCATACAGTGGGAAAGACTTGGGACTCGTAGTTTCTCTCAGGCAGTGTGACCCTCATAAGCATTGTGAAGAGTGGGGGGAGGGGGTTGGGGTGCTGGGATGTCCTGTAGCAGGGTCTCTTCTTGAGCTTGGTCTCAGCTGGGGGAGAGGGTCTGGTCCCAGGCTTCTCACATACCTCCTCTCCCATCGGATCCTTCCTGCCCCCCCTTCCCGAACAGACCAAGGCGGTGAACAGGAAGCAGCCACTTCGCTACCAGCTTGACAACTACGAGCAGCCGGCGCGCAGGCAGCTGCGCCCCAGCGAGACCGAGGACGCTGCAGTCAAGGTCGGAGGTTGCCACCGCGGGCGGTTTTGTCTGAGGCTGTTCCCAGGCCCCGTGACCCTCATGAATGACGACACGCAGTCGTGAGACATGCACATGTATGAGGCAGACATTCATCCAAAAGCCAGTTTTAAACACACAGAGTACCCTTTGGCCTTCGTCTTATCACTGGTTCATACAGTGTGTTATTATGTGTATATATTACTGTTAAATATACTGTACATCTTCACAGCGCCTGTGCTTGACAAGAGGAAATGCATCCTTTCTCTGAGTAACCATGCAATGACAAATGGTCGCTGGGTCAGCCTGTTGAATTACCCACTGCCACAGATTCAGGCTTTCATGAGAAATGGGATAAATACAACTGCTGTTTGTATTTCACTTAAGCGCTGGTCTTTGACCTGTGGTCCCAGTGGAAGCCAGATTGTGATAATGATCCCAGCGACTTCGAAATCGTCCAGCGAGGCAGAGCACAACCCCTTGTCCAGTGTTAGCTCTCAGCGACACGTCCGCTCAGCGTGCTGTTGTAATAATACGAGCTCTTCTGACATTTTGTTCAGTTTCTCCGCTGACGTTAAACCACAGTACATTTTCTCAGGGTATTGGACATCTGTTCTTCATTTATTCTCAACTCTTTTTTCCACAAACACAGTAATTGGAAGTATGATCTTAATCTAAGTATAAATTCTGCACTTTGCATTGAAAATGAGATGGAGTTACAATCTAAGGCAAACAATTATATCCCATGAGGAATAAAACACATCCAAAATATGTAAGCAGAAATACAGAAAAACGTAGTGGAGATTGTGTGAATTTTTAGACGGACCTCATAAATTGAAGATGCGGATATGGTGAGCAAGGTAACTGTGTAGTACTGTTCATGTCCTGGCTTTTATTTGGGTATTTTCACTTGTATGGAAGCATTCTACATGATTATACTTATTTTATATTTTCAAATAAGGCGGAACTGGAACGTGTGCTTCTGCCCTCAAGATGGAAGTCAAAGTTGAAGGTCTCCAGGAAGATGTCTAAAAATGCAAACACGAAAGTGTTTTTTTTTTCTCATCCGGCCCTCTTCTCTTCTAAGGTGACCAATGGATTCTTCACCTGGGGCAGCAACCTGTCAACATTGTCCGACATCAACATCCACATCCCTACAGGTAGTTCGGAGAGATGTGAAGTGCACCAAATGTCCAAATATTTGCCCGTGGTGGCTGGTCCATTTCCATTGGTGAAGGTGAAAGTTTTGCCCAGCAACATTCAGGTTCAGTTTACTTGACTTTTTCAAAACAGTCATCCATCTGTTGATCCATCCATTCATTCACCCATTTATTTTCAGATATTTCCCATTGAGGGTTATGGTGGTTGCATTCCTATCAGATCAGACAAGACCTCCCTTTTTATGGTCACAGACTCTAGATAATTCTGAGGGTTCTCCAGGAATTCCAAAGCCAGCTAGCAGATACAGTCCCTCTGGCATGTTCTAGGTCTGCCTCAGATTTTTCAAGTAGTATTTGAATTCAAACACATTGCCCGGACTTTATCCTAGCCTCCACCTACAGCCCTATATTTTAGTGGGTGGACCGTCTTAGACTCAGAAGTTCTGGTTCCTGCAGCATACAAGTTATTTACAGTATGTTTTTGGCTTGGAGTCCGGTGAAGGCAATCACAGCTGGTTGACATCTTGAAGCTGTTGATCGCCACTGTGGAACAGGGGGACTGGTGAAAAACCCTAAAACTAAATGTTTATTGGGGTATTTTTTGGCCCATCTCTAGGTCAGATTAGGTCTAAATAGTCCTCCAACCACGTATTTTGAACTGCATTTGTTCCCCAGGGCAGCTGACCATGATTGTGGGCCAGGTTGGCTGTGGAAAGTCCTCCCTCTTGCTGGCCATGCTTGGAGAAATGCAGACTGTCGGGGGAGAGGTTTACTGGAGCAAGTAAGTGCTGACCATTCGCACTGGGTTCCAACGGACTAACCACAAAGCAAGCTGCGTCTGAACTGAATGCTGTCAGTTCTGCCACATTGTCAGTGATGATGACGGCCGATAGCTGTAATGAATGACATCTCAAGAGTCGTTCTTTGGAAGTATAAAGTCAGTGACTCACTGGGTTTTTTGTCTAATTGATGTCAGTCGTTTGACATCATCACCATTGTTCAGACTGGGAGGGGTAAGGCTTCTCCATCTGTAATTTGTCTTCTGCTCCGGACTTCTCAATCACACAGAGTCTTTCTTGGGTTTTTCCCAAGCTGGATTAATGTCTGATTGGACTGTGGAGCGGCTCTGGTTTCCATCCTTTCAGTGGGTGCCCGTGCTGACGGATGTCCCCTGAAACTAGCTCTTCCCACTCTTATTCAGTTCCTGAGAGTGCAGCCCAGCCGCACTTCCTGCTGTAATAAGACTCTTGAGCCATGTTTCCTTTAAGGCCCTGACGATTTGTGTCAGGGGAAGATTTTTTTTGTTGCTGCCCTACTTGCAATGCCTATCAGAAAGAGGGACTGTTTTTGACCTTTGAGTGCTGAAGATGGCACTTTGGTTGGAGCCTACCGATAAGCAGATTTAGGTCTGCATCATTCATGTATAGATTATTGACCAGTGCCCAGTTTGTTTTTAGTTGAGGTTAATATTCCTTTCAAAATCAGTGGATAATTACACTTAAATGTTTGGCTGGTTAAAATAATATCGTGCTTACCATTCTTGTGGTTTATGTCACTATAAATAGAAAGATGCATCTCTCTGTGCAGCTTTCGTTGACTTTCTCTTGCAAAGGGAGATGACACTGACTCGTTCTTTCTCAGCGTGAGCATGCTTCGGTATGTCCAAACCACCCTGGACTCCAGATACTTCAGTTCTGTTTATATTAATTATGTTGTACGTTTAAACACTTTAATGACCGCGATGGTGCACTGAAACTCGTCGCGGTCTCCCACGCGGGCATTTTTTGATGGTGCCGCATGCTTGCCGCTGCAAAGCACTAGAGGTCAGGAGTCTGAGTGCCGCCAGCCAAGAGCACAGCTTAATGGAATGGCTTCAAAGAGCAGGTTGCGGAGGTTTCGATGTGGAGAAATGACCTGCGTGGAAAGACTGTGGCCTCACTGACAAGTGAATCATGCCTACGAGCTATCGAGAGTCACACTAATTAAGGCGATGTTTGTTCTGTTTTCTCTTTGGTCTTTTGTTGAATCAGACTGCCTGAGTGTGAGATGATCCACGAGGGGAAAATCAGGTATTTCCTCATGGGTTCCCTTCCCATCCTTTTATTGTGTGCCCATCCAAATGTGCATCATCCTAGGAGAAGCTACAACTCAATTATGCTTACACAAGACAGGCAGTTATGGCATAGTCAATGGAATTTAGAGGTGGTGACAGAAAGGAAATTAAAAAGCTATATCAAGCAGATGGATTTTTTTTGATAAACTTTGATATTTTTGATGCAGTTACTGAATGGAGAATCTGCTAATGATGAATCATTCACTCTCTGCCCAAATGGAATACTGTAACGCTTTGAGTGTGAAAAGGGTCTCTTTTTCCATTCACTTCAATGTCCTGTCATGACACACAGCTGGAATGACAACGGCCTGACTTTTGAGGATTCTAGAAGGTACACCTTCCACACATGAACCCCGCCCACCCTCCACCTGCAGTAGCAATCCAGGCCATCTCCCCAGCTCTTCATTGCAGTTGTCCTCACAGTGGTGGTCTTCATATCCATATATGCTGGGAGTCTCTGTTTTCTTTTTTCCTGGGACACCTGATTTTTTTTTTATCCAGGTTGTGAGATGCCTGTGTTCCTTTCTTTGGGGCATCAGCACAGGAAAGCTTAACTTAAAATAACTAGTTTGATCAGGCCAGTCATCTCTTATCATTCTTGTATAGCTCCTCACCGAGGCGGAGTCAGTTAGCGGCCTGCGACTCTCACTTGCCTGTTCATTTGTGTTAACCCGTATTGACTCGTGGTAACTCATCAATGTGTGTTTATTAACTTCTCGTCGTGGAGTTTGTCACTGCTCTCAGCTTTCAGTGTGCCTTGCTTTGAAGTCGACGTCGATGTTACCGTCCGGTTCTTTCTCTCAGAATCGTCTCTCTTCCTCATCTCTCCACACTTCAGTAAAAACAGAAATTCGGTGGCCTATGCAACCCAGAAGTCTTGGCTACTCAATGCCACCGTGGAGGAGAACATAACTTTTGGAAGCCCTTTCAACAAGCAGAGGTAAGCCTTAGTTGAAAATTGAGTGTCTTTTCCAAAACATTGAAGGTTTTTTTATTAATAAATTTCTTCACAAACTGGTGTCTCAACAAAAGTGTAAAATTATTTACCCTAGTTAAAGTCATGTGATCATTAATTAATTTCATTTTGACACATTTGGTAACATTTCTGGAGAGAAGCACGATTGACGCCAGTTTTGATTAGGGACGTGTCGATCCGATATTCAGTTTTGGTATTGGTCCGATACTGACCAAAAACACTGGATCGGTTATCGGAAAAGCATTAAGTTATAATCCAATAGGATACACAGGCAAGCCTTGCTTCTCATTGCGAAACATGCATTTCATTTCACAATTATTTCTTTAAGGGATTAGAGTATTTGTTTAATAATTTGAGCATTTTTTACATGGTTGTATTAAATATGGCACACAAATGGCTTAAAATTTGCTTTATCAGAAACAAATATGCTCTCCGATAGGCGTCGGTTGATATTTTAGGTTGCGTTATCGGTATCGCAGATGAAAGAGTGGTATCAAGCCTTCCTTAATTTCCATATACAGTAAGTCTACAGAGAATTTGGCCTTAAACATTTCAAAGTGATGCAGGACTGTAAGCAGTTCCCATTTTAACCAGAAGTCTTTGTGCTATAGGTATAATGTTGTGTACTGTCCTGGGTCTCAGTTCAATGATACGCAGTCGCTTTCCAGGTATAAGGCCGTCATTGATACTTGCTGCCTCCAGCCAGATATAGATCTCTTACCCTTTGGAGACCAGACTGAAATCGGAGAAAGGGTAAGAAAAATGTTTCTCTTTTTTTGATGATTCTCTGCCAACGAACCCAATCCAGCTCTTTCCTTTTAGCACTGTGGACCTTTTAAACAGCGGTAGATGAAGGACCATTGTTTAAAAAGCACCATAAGGATCTATGTGGAACTTGTACGGAGTATACATTTAAGTCTTCTATTCCTTCTTTAATGATGGTTTTTCATGCCCATGTCGCACACAATGTATTTCGTCCAGGGGATTAACCTAAGCGGAGGCCAGCGTCAGAGGATCTGTGTTGCTCGAGCGCTCTACCAGAACACCAACATCGTCTTTCTGGTGAGGACTGTCAGGCCAGCTACAAGCCTAACATAGCTTATGGAGTCACAGAGGACTGACAACAAACTGACTATACTTTCCTCAAGGGAAACAGGAAGCCAACTTCATCGACTTTAGTGGAGTGACCAGTAACAGGTGTACATGATTGCTTGAAAATCTGATTCGTAGCCAAGTTTAGATAGCACATTAGATTAAGTTAGACAAGTTCAGATAGCACAGCACATTCCAGAACAGGAAAGGCGCATGTACTATCTAGAGAGGTCAAAGGTCAGGTGGGGAATGTGGTATTTGGCCCAGATCCTGTGCAGTGGAAACAGCAAGACTCTCCAGACTAGCAGGTTGTATGGATCAGGGTCTCAGGGCCAAGGGAGCTGGGCCGTGTCTGCTTCTCATCCTGCTGCCAGAAGCCGTCACAGCGAAAGCATCTCCTGCCATCTGTCTACGCCACAGAGTACTGGTGTTACATTAGCCCAGATGGGAAAGCTTAACATCACAGTCTTCTCTCATTTGTTTGTCTTGCCGCATCACTTCCTGTGTCTGCAACAGATTTTAATTCAATTCGGTGTTTAGAGCATCTCCTTGGGTGTCACCTGAAGGTTTGGGGGACATTTTGGAACACGTGATACACATACGTTGCGTTTCCAACGCACGGTACCAGCTCAACTCGACTCAGCTCGACTAGGCTCGACTCGACTCTACTCGCTTGGCGTTCCATTTCCATTGCAGAAAGCTGGTGGTCATGACACTGCACTCAATTCCCGTAACGTCATCTTCAACACGACTAACAGGAAAGAACAATGGATGATATGGAAGGGATTCTGTATTTGATTCTCGGTATGTGGCTGTTTGTCCCAGCAAAGAGAAAACTTTTATTTCAGAAGAGGCTGAGGGCAGCAAAACAGAACACCGCTATAAAAACGGTGGTCTACTCGGTCAAACGCTCAAACAGACGGTCCACGGTGGCAACTTTGCAAATAGTGAAAGATCTGAAACACACTTACACGGTATATACATTTTAATATGTAATAGTAGTTGACCACAGCGTGGTTTTGCGGGTGTCCATATCGGTTGACTATATACTCTGCAGCCAAAGATGGAGAAGTTCCTTACAGTCAGTCAAAACAAGACCTGGAGCTGATTGTGGA
>JAACJT020003343.1:0-10113 GCA_009936485.2 Gymnarchus niloticus | reverse complement strand
TGTGTACTACCTCAATAAACCTGAATTATATAACCAGCAATATAGTCTCTGAGTCCTCATATAGAATTTCTACCACATCCTCCATGCAAATGGTGCCTATTTTACAAGAACCAAACAAGTACAACACAGCTATGAGTGAACCATCTCCTGAATTCTTGTGCTGAATATTGAAAATCCTGCAAAACATCTATACCTGTTTAACTGGGTTATGTAAGTTATATATCCTGTGAACTCCCTGTGAATTTGGCCAAGAAAAAAAATGATACTTTAAAAGATAATGCAGGTGATGCAGGGATTTTGACATACTGTCTGTCTGAAGCGATATATCTTCCTGCTGTTGTCCAGGGGGTCTGCCGCATGTCCGTCATGCAGCGCACTCATCACTGCCACCAGCTCCTTAGGGACAGACACCTGTGTACAGAAACACAGACACACACACACACACACACACACACACACACACACACACACACACACACACACACACAAAGCCTGTCACATGTGCAGACATCTGAAAACTAAACACTTTCATACTGTCAGTCACAATATCCAAAATTGTTATGATGAGTTAATCAACAGCTGCACATACAAAGTTTGATATTGGTGTCTTAGATAAAACACAAGACCAGATTTGCAATCTACTTTTAATTGCGTGATGCGAGTCATCTGCAAGCCTCCAAATTCCTCAAAAGAGAGTTAATATCTGTTCCAGACATTACAGTTTAAGTTGCATGACTTGCAGGGAAGTTTTGACTCTTCATGAAAATGGTGGTGTAAAAATACTTTCAGTTGGTAATAACGTGTCAACTAAGCATTACATAAGACGTTAAAGCAAAACATGCAGTTAAATGCCTTTGCTAGCCTAACAAATGTAAAGCACTTTAGGCCAAAAGACGATGCACACTTAAGGTCATAAAAGCATTGTTTAAACCAGTCTAACATTAAGGGCTCTATTTTGACGATCTAACGCAAAGCATAAAGTGCAAGGTGCAAGTAACATTTATGGGCGTCTCCAATATTTTGACGGCGGAAAAAACAGACTTCGGGCCAGCGCAAGGCGCAAAAAGGTTGTACTAACTCGCCTAATTATTCAGAGGTGTGTTTTGGGTGTAATTCCTACGTGCAGGAAGCATGCGCAAAATCATTTGTTATTTTGAAAATGCACGCGCTTGGTGTGAAAATGAGGAATGCACTGGTACGAAATTAGCAAAACCATTTTGCATCGTGCTTTCCGATGCACATACAATGATACATAGACCTGCACCGCAAGTGAAACCTGGGACAGTCGTTACAATTGTAAAACATTCGTGGGACAAGAGTCTGATCACAACTATATTATCGTTTGAGTGGTAGATGTCAATATAACACACAGGCCAGCTGGGGAGCTGAGCAACCATCAAAGGCAGCCAGACCAGAGCAGTAGTCATAAAAAGGTTCACAGATGTGATCTGCGCCAATCACAAAACGGCCCACAGCACAGTGGAAGTTCCGGTTTCCTTATGAGCTTCATTGGCCGGCTTCAGTAACTATTGCACCTGACTCTGTGATTACTTAACAGTATAGCCAGCAATGGGTTAATCAATGTGTTTCTCGCAGGCAAAACTCAGGGCTCAAAAGATTAAAGTGTGAAAATTTAACTTCTTGCTAAAAGATATCTACTGATGCATGCACGCAGAGGCGTGCAAAGCATCATTTTGAAATAGTTTTATCTTTACTTGTTACCAATAGAAAGATCTCCATACTAAATTTAAATGAACTAAGTCACTGAGCAAACAGTACAAATTATAAAGAGTCCAAACCGTTACAGGGTTGATGTAGGAAAGAAATTTTGAGGCTACCTGGGATATTCTGAGGTTACCTGTGCATAGTATGTGTGCTTCACCGATGGGCTGTCCTGACACGGGATCATGGACCTGCAGTGGGTTGCCTAGGGTTTGAACCAATGTGAAGAGGAGGCACACACAAGGAATAAGTCAATGACCAAAATAGGCAGGAGATGGACAACATGATAAATGAACCAATGAACAAAGACATCTGAAAAGTAACCAGGTCTATCTACCATCTTCTTATCCTAAATGTGGTCACATTATGGACAATTTAGAAATGCAAGTTGGCCTAAATAGATGCTGTTTGACTGTGGGAGGAAACCCACAAGACACAGGGAGAACATGCAACCTTCACATGCACACACAGCAGAGGTGGGATTCAAATCCCCAACACTGGAGGTGTGAGGCAGCAGAACTAACTACTGAACCTCCATATCCCCTGGTAATCAGCGCAATTGTATTATAAAAGCTATCAATGTATGTATCAGGGGTATTAATATTGGGGTGAGCTGGTGGGTCATGATGTTATATAATGAAGTACAGGACTCAGAGGTCAATGAACGCATTTTACTCAGCAGTCTCCAGCTGACATTATGGTGTTTAAATTACAGGGCCAGCTGGGCAGATGGGAGAACAGCAAATGAGAAGAGCTGGAGGAAGCACAGAGGAAAGGTGCTTCAGATGTGAGAGATTCCTGGTTAAGTATGTGCGTGTGTGTGTTTTAAGGAGTTCTTCAGTTTACAATTTTTCTATAGTTTTTTTTCCAGTGTTTTCATATCCGAAATACTAATTTACACCATTTATGTCTATGGTCCTATAATACATGTCCTCAAAATATTTACGACTAAAATTGCAACTATTTTATTATTGACTAATAAAATAGAGATAATAGATTGTCCAAAAAGTTTTCTCTGCATTGCTTGACGTCAAATGTAGGAGTGAAAGGATGCATTACAGACTTTGATTTATGTGAAACCTATGGCTCCTCAGTTTATAAATCAGTCAGTTCTCGTTAACATGTGAATCCCAGATGAACAGGAAATTTATATAGGAGAAGTGCATGTTGGGATACCTGACACTGGCTGAACAGGTAGGGATGCTTCTTCCCAGCAGTTTGTATAGGGGTAAGCCACTGCAGGGAAGAGGCCCTGGGGGACGTCTCGTATGTCACCTCCACAATCACGTGTTGCCCCCTCCAGACAAGAGTAGACATGATCAAATTTAAATCAACAGAATAAAAAAAAGAGAAACTCATATCCCGTTAAAACCATTATCCATAACAATTGTCCTTAATTATTCCATTGCTCTACCAAAAAAGCCATGTCAAATAAAATAATTTTTATAAGTAATAAAAACTCAGCATATGAATATAGGAGTGATAGCATTGCCGTGCTGGAGCTTTGATGTACTGGCTGCCTGCTGGAAACCCAGTCAGGTTGAATCTTAGCAGCCTTACCGGAAGAGGTCCGATGGCAGTAATATCTCAAGAGGAGTCCCTTTGAAGCTGTGCTTGGCACCCAGATTGAAGCTGACCACTTCATTGTTGGCAGTAACCTTGGTGATGGTAAGCTCTTTGGTATCAAGGATCTTTTAGACAGACAGGAGACAAACTCTCAGCAAAAGTGAGAAACCTCAATGTTAGTGTGTTCCCTGTATTCAATAAATATACCTAATAATTACAACATGAAATTTAATAATACATTTTTTATAATCCCTGCCTTGTATCCAGTACAAGAAAACAGGTTGGCCTGGAGCCTATCCCCATCTAGACAGCATAAAGGTCAATGCAGAAAAACACACTAGAGAGAATGCCAGCCAATCACACACATACACACACCATAGGAAATTCAGCTGTGTGTCATTGGACTGTGAAAGGGAACCAGCACATGCAGAGGAAACTTATGCCACACAGGAAGGCCATGCAAACTCCCTACACACCATGCTAGGACAAGACTCAGACCTCCAAGTCTGAAAATATCAGACAATAGTGCTCCCCACTGAACTGCCCTGAAATTTTTACAATATACTATAATAATAACAATAATAATAATAATTAGATATACTATAATAGTTTATATTGAAGTACATTGTTAGTTTTTGATGATTCATTATATTTATCTATCTTGTATCTTGTTGAGAATTTGCATCATTATTAAAAGTAGTTTTAAACCACTTCTCCTACTTTGTCATTTACATCTCTTTTACAGATAATTCTTTTCTACTTAGAAGATTTGTGACACAATGTTGAACACTTCGAGAATGACAGATAGAGAAGTAAGCAGAAGCCCAAAAAGGAACATTGCCTCAGATTTGAAGAAGCAGGAAGATGAAAGACCTAAAGTTCCTTTCCTGTGGCTTTTCTGTTTTTTGCTTGCACAGGCTAAAGTTTCAATCGAAGCAACTTTTCATTTTAACCGTTTGCAAAGCATTTCTCAAGGGTATAACTGCAAAACTCTTTTGGAACATCCCCCTTCACATTAAAAGTTGTAATACTGAGATGTATACATTTTGCTCATGTCACCTGTTCCCAGAAATTAGATGGATATTATCTTCACCATTATCTGCTCATGGTGGACGTCCACTGCACCTCCCATTGATTTGAAAGAAACATCCTCAACCAGAGACTGAAAACTCTTCTGAGACCTTGTATCCCTGACTCTCCTGAGTTATGTAGCCAAAGCAACCGTATGTCTTAGACACTCGGGTAAAGAGAGGAGCTGAGCTGTCAACTAATCACTGCCTGATGGCGGGAGAAGATGCCAGACAGGCCTGGTGCACCTAAAGGTATAGTGAGGGTGGACTTTAAGCATTTGGCAGAGGTCCTGGTACAGGATATCTTCAACTCACACCTCCAGCAGAACTTCTACTGCATGCCATTGGAGGCTGGGATCATTGAGAATGGACCAGCTTTCATGCCTCCATTGCTAAGGCAGCTCCATGGAGCTGTGGCCGTAAGGCCATTGATATCTGTCACAAGGGCAACCCCCAAACCCAGTGGTGGACACCAGTGGTTAAGGGGGCCGTCAGGCTGAGGACGGACTCCTACCAAGCTTGGATAGCTTGTGGACTCTAGAGGCAGCCGACAGGTACCAGCAGGCCAAGTGGACTGTGGATTTTGCAATTCCGGAATCAAAAACTTGAGTGAAACCAATTTGAAAATGACTTTCAATAGGCCTCAAACAGATTCTGGCAAACCATCAGGCGACTCAGGGAAGGAAAGCAGTGCTTTGTCCATACTGTTTACAGCAGGGATGGAGTGCTGTTGACCTCAACTGAGGATATTATTGGGTGGTGGAAGGAGTACTTCAAGGATCTCCTGAATCTCACTGATTCGCCTTCCTTGGAGGAAGCAGAGTCAGAGGACTTGGAGGAGAAGCCGCTCATCACTAGGACTAAGGTCACTGAAGTAGTCAAAATACTATTTGGTGGCAAGCCTTTCGGGGGAGATTCACCCTGAGTTCCTTAAGGCTCTGGATGTTGTTGGGCTGTCTTAGCTGACACGCCTCTTCAACATTGCATGGAGGTCGAGGACAGTGCCTTTGGATTGCAGACTGGAGTGGTGATCCCCATATTTAAAAAAGGGGACCAGAGAATGTGTTCCCACCCTAAGGGAATCACACTGCTCAGCCTCCCTGGAACGATCAATAGAATTGAATTGAATTCACCGCTGGCGGAAACAAACCAGGTAAAAGCGGTCACGGTGATTGATAAGTTCATATTACCGGACTGTGTTAATATGGAAACAATACGATCGGTATACAAGCCCCCATACTCATCGTTTTATTTTACTGCAATTTTCACAAACTGTAATGTTTGCTAGGATACGTTAATAAATACCCCGGTCTGCGCTCCCTTTAGATTAATTAATATCGAGCTAATACATGAAATACCGCGATGTATCTGCCTCACTATATGTCGCTATGGACAAAACCGTCTGCCAAATAAACAAAACGACATAAATGATATATAGCTGGATGTTCTGAAGAAACCAAATATCGTTCCTAAATGTAACCTGTCCTCTAAGACACTCCAGTCAACCCATGCATTTGTTAAATGTCACCACAAGTTCAGTCAATTGTCTTATTTACTGTATTTTATTTTGATTAGCTACTGTAAACAAGGAGTAGGCTACTCATAGTTGAAAAATAGCCTACGTGGGAATATTTTATGATAACTGCAAATTCTGGGGTGACTTGAGCAGATGTTTCGAAATATGTAAACTAATTGCATACTTTGAGGGATATCCACACAATCACAAAGTGAGATACCCAGCTATTTCAATACATTCTTAACGCTCAATTAAATATCCTTGCATACTTCTTTAAGAATTCTCTCAGCTTGAATTTTCCACTAACACTTTTCACTTTTAGTTTAACAGCATGACAGTCATCGATACTGGTAACAATTGCAGTAACGTTAAAATCGTTTGTACGAAAACGTATTTACGGAGAAAATGTGTAAATAAACATAGCTAACGCAGAATAGAATGACAAAAGTTGACTACTGTACCAGAGAAGAAAGTTTGTCTTCTAAAACTTCTAAGGTAAGAGAGACCTTTCCTTTAATGACATGGCGATCAAAATCAACGTGGATTATCAGGTTCAAGTGCTTCGTTATGCATTTGGAGAAAGAAGCGAAGGAGCAAGGGTCTGTCACTACAGCCATAGTGGACTTGCTGAATACCACTCACTTCGAAGATGCGCCTTTTACAAATTTATCGACTGGGCGACGCCTCTGATGGTGTGTTGTGGGTATTGTTGTTTCACATACAGTCTGAGTAAAAGTATGCACAGGACAGATTATGCTTCAGACTTTACAATGCTATTGGCCTACATCTTGTTAGTTGCCTTAATATTTGCTAAATTAAGGAAATTATTAAGAAATATAAACCGGATGCTGTCTGGAATAAAAAAGATTACTGCAGAGATAAAGCCATCTTTATCTCATTACATAGGTCTAAATGGGAAGCATGATTTGGTTAATTACACAAATTATAAACAAAAGATTGCTAGGCTGTATAGGGTTATCGTAGCTATGGAAAAGATCCTGAACCTATAATCCTAAGAGCACTCAAAACCTAAGACATTAAATAGCAGGAGGTCATAAAAGACATTCTGTGGTTAAGGAATGTTATTGAACTGCAGAACATTGCAGGCCAGCTGCCTTAATTGCCATTCTAAGGAATAAAACTCTACAAATAAAAGAAAACATAAATTACGCATTTAGTAATTTCAATTCAGTTTAATTTTAGAGTACCTTTCACAACATGGTTGCCACCAAGGTACTCAACAGGAGTGTGTGGCAATTACAATGTACATTAATGGGAAAAGTCCAGAAGACAACAGATTCATAAATATTGTGAGCCTCGAGGTAATGCTATCTTTGGCAGGGGTTCACCCCACCTAGCACTACATTTATAAATGCTGAGGGAAGACTTCATTTCTGACGGACGCATGCTGTTCACGACTGCCATCTACTGGAAATGTATGGATCATGTATATATCTCCCTGTGTTTACTCTTAAGTAGAAATTTGTGGAGATGTAAACACTAGAGAAAATATCAGATCTTTATTATATGAAATGAATTAATCAACTAAATTAAAATGATTTAATATTTTAAATTTCACTAAACCCTCCATTAGCAAAATTCAATACACATTCACTATGTCACGCAACACACACCAAGCAAGCCATACCCAACTCCTGCCACAAACCAGCTACGCTCAGCTTACCCTCATTCCACATCACCTTAGTATGGAACCCAGCTGTGTATCATTAAGCAAGTCATTAAGTAACTTCAAGTTCCTTTGCCTCACTCTGAGGTATTGTGTTTCTCAACAATTACTGAGTATTACTGGCCTACTGTGTGTGATCCCTGTTTGTTCTTTGATTTGTGTTTTTGCCTCTTGTCCTTTGGATTTGTTTGCTGCGTTGATTTTCTGTCTCAGGATTTTGACTATTTTTGCATACCCCTCTGGCTTTGGAAATCCAGTCTTTTCCGATTTTGAGTCTGCCTGATTTGACCGCAATTAAAGAGCCCAACTCTGCACTTGGGTCCTGTTAGCATATTTCATTACACACTTACTATGTTTGGTGTTTTCCCCAGTAACTGTCACGCAAAATGGGCGCAGAGGCCGAGCACATATTCAAGTCCATTACCTTCGCTAACACGGGGGAAAGCGACAAATACGAAATGGTACTAGCAAAATTTGATGAACATTTCATCCCGAACGTTATCTATGAGTGAGCTAAGTTCAATAAAAGAATGCAAAACCCCAGCGAGAGTGTTAAGGTGTTAGCTGGAAAATTGTGATTTTGGAACTCAGAAAGAAGAGCAGATGCATTGAATGATTGGTATTTGTGACAAACAAGTCTCAGAAAATGCAAATGAAAAGCCACCTTATACATTGCGGTCCACCACTGAAATGGATAGACACTCTGATCTAATAAAAACTCAGAACACAGAGCAAGCAAGCAGCACAGATCGTGTGGATGACATTAGATCATTCTGGAAGATGGGAAATAAAAGAGGTAGCACGACTGTAAAAATGTACAAAAATACGAGAAAAAGGACATGCACCAGATGTAGACGTAATCATGATGAAAGTGAATAATGTCCTGCAAAAGGAAAAAAAAATGCATAAATTCAATTCAATTTTATTTATATAGCGCCTTTAACAGGAAGCACTGTCACAAAGCGCTTTACATAGTCCCGGGCCCAGAGTCCCCAGAGAGTAAGCCAAAGGTGACAGTGACAAGATAAAACTCCCTCAGAAGGAAGAAACCTTGGGAGGAACCAGATTCAAGGGGGAAGCCCATCCTCCTCAGGCCAGCACCGGGCAGGACAAATTAATTAATACAAATCAGAACAATAGATACAAATAAGAACAAATCTTGTAACAGTCAGGAGGACAACAGGGTATTGGAGGTTGCAGTCCAGTGATCAGAGCAGGTTCGGTGGCTCAGAAGGTAGCAAGCTGGCCAGACTAGACAGCTGAAGTGGAGAGAGGGCATGGTAGGCCAGCAGACAACACGAGGATCTCTTGAATCCAAACCTCTGAGGGACGCACCCCAAAAAAGGGGGAAAAGAGAATGTGTTTGAGCTGAGCAGCGATTTATGGCAGCAAAATAATGGGAAAAAAATAGCAAACAGAATAACAAGGGCCCCAGCATGACTATATATGGCAGCATAACTATGAGGGAGAGACCAATGGAGACACAGGTATGAGGAATCCTTGAATGCCAGCACTCCAACAACACACAGTACATGTGAAGCAGGAGTGACAGCACTGACAGAATAGTTAATCCAAAGTCAATGGCACTGATCCCCACCCAGTTCTACACCTCAGCCTATAGTTGGGGAGTGAGTAGCTACCTAAGGTCTCTGTAAGCTAGACTGAAGAGGTGCATTTTAAGCCTAGACTTAAAGATGGAGAGTGAGCCAGATTCCCACATTGCTGCTGAAAGACCATTCTACAGCTGCGGAGCTCTATAGGAGAATGCTCTGCAGGCCAACGTAGCTTTATTCACTCTTGGAACTAATAAATAACCTACCCCCTGAGAGTGAAGCAAACTGGGGAGGGGAGTAAGGAACCAAAAGATCAGACAAGTATTCTGGAGCCAAACCATGCAAGGCCTTATAGGTAAGTAATAGTATTTTAAAGTCAGTGCGAGCCTTAACTGGAAGGCAATGTAAACATGACAATACAGCACTAATATGTTTAAACTTCCGAGTTCCAGTCAGCACTCTCGCTGCAGCATTTTGCACTAGCTGGAGTCTGTGTAGCAACCCTGAGTTACATCCAGAAAATAGAGCATTACAAAAATTCAATCTGGAGCTGATAAAAGCACAAGTTAGCTTGTTAGCATCATTGAAGGACAACATTTTTCGAACCTTGGCTATATTCCTCAGATGAAAAAAAGCTTAGTGATATTGCTAATGTGAACATTAAAGGACAGATCTGGGTCAACTAAGACTGCCAAGATTTCTAACCAATGCGCTTGGTTTAAGTGAGCATCCATTAAATTTTACATCAATCTGCTCTCGAAGCACTCTAGGATCAAGCAGCATAACTTCTGTTTTATCTTGATTTAGGAGCAAGAAATTTCTGGCCATCTAGCTCCTAATATCTAATAGACAATCCTCAGTCTTTGACAGATGAGGCAATTCACCAGGTTCAAGTGATATATATAGTTGTGTGTCATCAGCTTAGGAGTGGAAGTCAATACCATATTTTCTAATTATGTCACCAAGTGGCAGCATGTACAGGGTGAACAGCAGCGGGCC
>JAACJT020003341.1:0-10115 GCA_009936485.2 Gymnarchus niloticus | reverse complement strand
TTAAGAAGGTGCCTGGCTCTGAGATGCCCACGTGCCAAGTTAAGAAGGTGCCTGGCTCTGAGATGCCCACGTGCCAAGTTAAGAAGGTGCCTGGCTCTGAGATGCCCACGTGCCAATGTAACGCAAGTCATTACTGTGCTGAAGTGGGGTCAAACTTCATTATGGGCCCTCTAAGCCCCAGGAGCAGGTCCATGCATGTGTGCCAGGGGAGAGTCACATACCAATGACCGGGGGGTAGGCTTCATGAACACGAGCCAACACCTGCTCTGTCAGGCCGACTGCAGAGCAGGCTTGCAGGTTGCGGGCGCTCTTCTTCAGGATGGCTATCACGCTGCTCCACACCTCTGCCTGGCAGCTGGGCTCACATCTGTCCAGCAGCTCCACCATGCAGGAGATGCCATCCGGCTCCTGGATGGTAAAGTTCATCTCCAGGTCGAACTGGCCGCCGACCAGCTGGGAAAACATTTACATTGTGTTGACTGGTGTGGATTAAGGATGAGCAGAAATGACTCAGCTCAATTCAGTTCATCCATCCATTTTCCACTCACTTATCCTGGAAAGGGTCAGAGGAAGCCTGGGCCTATCCCAGACAGCATAAGGCTGGGATACACCCTGGACAGGATTGCAATCAGTTCAATTCAATTCATTTTTTTACGACGCCCTTCACAACACAGTTGCTCCAATGGATTTAACAAGAGTGTTCATCAATACATTTTATATTTCAGGGATCCTAAATGCAATTCCAGGGCTTTGGGCAAGTTCAACATATCATTGACCTTTGCATCTCATGTCATAAGGTACTTGGGTCCTTACATGGGTGGGGATAATCATTTGTATTTTTTCATCCAATCTTCCACAGCTTTATCCAGGTCAAATTCACAGGAGTAGCAGTCTAAGCAGAGATGCCCAGACCTCCCTCTCCCCAGCCACCTCCTCCAGCTACTCCGGGGGGAATACCATGGTGGTCCCAGGCTAGCTGAGAGATATAATCTCTCCAGCATGTCTTGGGGTCTCCTCCCGGCTGGACATGCCTGAAACACCTCCCTTGGGAGGATTCCAGGAGGCATCCTAGACAGATGCCTGGCCACCACAGCTGGCTCTTTTCAACATGGAGGCGCAGTGGTTCTACTCTGAGCTCCTCCCAAATGTCCAAGCTCCTCACCCTCTAAGGTGGAGCCCAGACGCCCTATGAAGAGAGCTCATTTCTGCCACTTGTATGAGAGATCTCATTCTATAGGTCACTACCCAGAAGTCGTGACAATGGGTGAGGGTAGGAACATAGATTGACCCGTGAATCAATGGCTTTGCTGTTCAACTGAACTCTCTTTTCACCACGACAGACCAATACAATGTGTGCATAACTGCTGATCTTGACCGGATTTGCCTGTCAATCTCCCACTCCACTCTTCCCTCACTAGAGAACAACCTCCAGATACTTAAACTCCTCCACTTGAGACAACAACTCATTCCCAACCTGGAGAGGGTAATCTACCTGTTTCTGGCTGAGAACCATGGCCTCGGACCGGGAGGTGCTGATTCTCATCCCGGCCGCTTCACACTCTTCTGCAAATGACCCCAGTGCACAATGGAAGCCGCAGCCTGATGAACCCAACAGGCCACATCATCAACAAAGAGCAAAAATGCGATCCTGAGGCCACTGAACCAGACACCCTCCACCCCTGGGTTGCGCCTAGAAATTCTGTCCATAAAAGTTATGAACAGAATCGGTGACAGAAGACAGCCCTGGCAGAGTATAACACCCACTGGAAATGAGTCTGACTTAGTGCAGGCTATATGAAACAAGCTCTCACTCTGGTTATACAGGGACTGAATGGCCTGTAGCAGCAAGCCCTGTACCCCATACTCCAGAAATACCCCACAGAACAACATCCTGACCGACATGGTCATAGAGTATTTCCAAGCCCATAAGAAACACATGCAGTCTGATTGGGCCAACTCCCATGAACACTCCAGTACCCTTGTGAGGGTAAAAAGCTGGTCCAGTGTTCCATGACAGTGATGAAAACCTCATTGTTCCACCTGTATCCAAGGTTCGACCAACGGATGGATTCTCCACTCCTGTACCCTGGCATACGCCTTTCCAGTGAGGCTGAGGAGTGTGATCCCCCTAATGTTGGAACACATCCTCCGGTCCCCTTTCTTAAAGATGAAGGCCACCACCCCGGTCTGCCAATACAAAGGCACTGTTCCTGACCTCCACACAATGTTGAAAAGGTGTGTCAGCCAACACAACCTAACAACATCCAGAGCATTCAAGAAGTGAGGGCGAATCTTATCCACCCCCAGAGCCTTGTCACCAAAGGGTTTTTTGACTACTTCAGTGATCTCAGCCCTAGTGATGAGCGAGCCCTCCACTGAGTCCTCCGCCAAGTCCCCCTTTCGTTCACCAGGGTAAACGCCACCATATAGGCATCAAACCGAAGGGCTATGTGTAAAGCCACACCTGCCTGACGCCTCTCACCCAGGACAACTCCAGAGTGAAATAGAGTCCAGCCCCTCTCCAGGAGTTTGGTTCCAGAACCCGTGCTGTGTGTTGAGGTGCGCCTGACTATATCTCGACAGTATCTCTGAACCTCCCACACAAGCTCAGGCCCTTTTCCCACCAGAGAGGTGACATTCCATGTACTTTTGCTTATTAAACCAAACAAAAAAAAATAAAACTTTCATCTAAAAATGAATGAAATCTTTGCCAATTGTACCAGTCACACACTACGTGGGAATGTGTTTTTCCACATACCTCATCTCTCACCTCATGAGGACACACATACAAACAGGTGAGAGTAAGCTTGGGGTCAGAGTGCAGGGTCAACTGTATATCTGGGGCCCCTGGAACAGTTTTGTGGTTAAGGGCCTTGCTCAAGGGCCCAGCAGTGATATGGACACATTTTGCTGGTCTTGGGATTTAACCAACAACCTTCCACTCACAAAGACACCTAACCCACAGAGCCTCACACCACCCTAAAAGGCACACCTGGGATTCAAACTCAGGATCTTATGTTTACAAGACAGGCTCTTTAACCATCTGTAGCTTTCCCTCCTTCTCATTGCTCTACAGCGGCATCTACAGGGGAATCCCTGAACAGCACCTGCTGGTTCTCCTGAGTTTACATGGGTGTCAAAGTGGGTGGGGCTCAAAATGTATTTCTGTCAACCATTAAAATGACGATGTTAAAACAACTTTGAAAGGAAGTTTACATGATAAAATTATGAACTATAAAAAAAGTCAATACATTCAGATAAATAATGGGCAGAATCGACAGGGAGAGAAGACAAGACGCAGACAGCTGTGATGAGGCCAGAGAAACAACAGCGTTATTACAAACCAACCCATGTAGGTCAGACTTCACTGCATCCGTGTGCCTGCTGGAGTACACCCTAACTGGCTGAAAGTCGGTCAGCGGCTGTGGGTCTTAAGGTAACGGCACCTTCTCAAACTCAACATTGGGATCTACGCCAAGCACATGTTCAAAGCAAGTTGAGATCTGTCGGTTGATGCTGGGGCAGGTCAGAAAAGTGTCACTTTAGTCACAGTGTCATTAATCGAGGGTCAACCTCGAGAAGACAGATGTGAGAATTCAGGGCTGGTTTGACGTCCCAGTCCAAGAGGTAGGACTCCATACTCCCCCGGGCGAAGCTGCATTCCAATCCCCATGAAGGCCTCCTCCCCCTCTCAGGGAAGCGAGCCAGAATGAGCTCTGTACCAAGCAGAGATCCGCTTTCTCTCCTGTGTGGGAGAGGCAGCCCATTATCTCGCAGCCACTGGAGACCATCTTACCGGTCATGACGATACAGCACTGCCCAGGCTAGGACCAGCAGTTCCGATACTCCACACAGGCTTATAGCTAAACCAGGGTATTTCCAGGGGGCCCCCGGTATTAATTAGCAGTTAAGGAAGATAGAGGATGAAATCTTTGGTGAAGTAATAGGTGAACCTTAAAGATCTCCACACAAAAGCATGTTCTGAACTTAGGTGACTTTCATCCTCCTGGTCTAAAGGATGTAAACAAGGAGCAAATGAGAGGAAAACCACAAATCAAAAACATCATAGCTGTGCTCATTTAAACGCCCTCCAAAATCGAATAGCAAACAGTCTCCATTCTCTTCAATGACTCATGCTAACTGGCGATCATGGGTGCAGGATGTGGCATCAGAAGAAAAAAAAAAATAAAAAAAATCAGCAAAATGATGTGCAGTGAAATGATCATTGGCATAGCTGGATGAACTGCAGTTTATATGAGAGTTTCATTTAACAGCAAATGTGAGAACTAAATTACTAAAAGCACAGAAATCAAAGTAGTAGCAGCCCACTGGATGAAAAACCCAGTAGGTCATACTGAAGCAAAGACTCAAATTGAAAGTGGCATTAAAGGATATTTCAGGTGACAGATGATTCTGTCACCCAGACCTTAACGTGATGCTTTATTGTCAGAAAATCATGAGCCTCGTTAAATCGACGGGTACATGCTCAGACAGCCGCCCCACCCATGCTGAAGAGCGAGTCCGCGAAGACCGCAGCACCTATGCCGTCGTGGGGGTCTTCAGCAAAAAATGTCATTCTGCCGAAGGTGCTGGAGACCAAGCCGAGATCCAGGACCCAGCCCTGGAGATCCGAAGGCGGAGTGGGTCCTCGTAACCAGCAACACTAAGGATGTGAGATGGGGACTCCCAATCAGTCAGGAAAGGCTTGCAGGACCACAGGGACTCAGAGTCTTTACATGATGTTACAAACCAAGGAAAAGACTCATCATTCAAGGTTCCAAAACACAGGCAGTCAACTGCAGAAGTCTGCCAACCCACTTGTGCTGATTCTCCAAGCATCCCAGAATCCCCAGAAAAATAGGTTTGGAAACCCAAGTTGTCTGTGCAGTGCAGCAAGAGACATTATCAGCGTTTTATGCAGGCAACGGTCAGAACTGTAACGTTTAGTGAGTCATACAGGAATCCTTATAGAAACACCCAGTCCGTGTTTGGCTGGACATGCACACAGAGGAAACAGTTTGCGGACTTCATACTTTCCCCTCCTGTAATACGGTTTTAACATCCTCCTCAAATGAGTTTGAGGTGAAGTAAATATCACAGCGTAATCAGAAATCTCAATGCCTACTCCTGTCATTTTCAGTGACATTTCATTCACCAGCCAGCATTTTGAGGAGTTGCATTTTGTTCATTCGACTGGCATGACGAAGCGTCTTTCTCAGAAACATCTTGACTGACAAACACTTCCAAAACCCCTTAGTGTTACTTTCCTGGGAATCATGTCGCTTACACTCCAACACCCAAAGACTGAAGGGACGATGTGTCTCAGGTAATTCTACAGGTGGAAGAACCCAAGAGCTTCATATTCAGCATTACTCGACATGCCTTCTGTCTGCTACAACTCAAAATTACACCAGTGACTGAGGTAAAATTAAGTAATTCCTGCATAGTTCACGGGGTTACAGAGGCTCTTGGGAATGGGGACAATTACTTTTGCTGATTCCAATCGCTTCTTCCAGCTCAGAAATTTAAAGTAAGGAGCCAGTGTGCCCCACAGTTGCACAGTAAGCAGGCTCCATTGGTGCAGACTATTAAGAACGTGGCTTGAAGCAATGTCCCAAAAAACCTTCAAACGGAGGACGGACAGACGCTCAGTACATGATTCCATCTATTACTGCCTCTGGCAGAGGGCAATAAACAGAAGCACGTTTCATGCCTTAGAAAGTTCTGAACCAGTCCATTTCTGAACGAAGAAATAAGGACACACTTTAGTTTAAAAAGCGTCTGTCCTCACTGTTGAGAGTGCATGGCTCAGTTAGTTAGGGATTTTTGTACAGAAGGTTGTGGGTTCAAATCCTAGCAGAGTAAGGTCCTTAACCTCAATCAATTCTAGCGGTCCCTGCTCTCTCACACCAAGCTCTCCTTAATTTACAGATACAAAAATCTGCTTTATAAATGTTAAAGTGACATACAAAGATTAGAAGATTACATCCTTTACTTGACCATACAAGACAGTCATCTTCAATAACCACCAATAGAAATCATGTATAGTACATTCCAGCAGTAGAATTTATTTGTTTCAAATTGTTGGTGCAAACAACAAGAATAAAATGGATCCTGCATGTTTCTTTTTTCATTCTGACGTTCAAGTCTACAGTAGGAAAAGCTTTTTTTTTTAATCTAGGTCACAAGACGGAGGACATAAAACTTTTTTTTTTCCCCTTGTCATAGCAAAGGAACAATAGGTTCTGGGGAAAAAAAGCCAAGCTATTAAAACCAGAACGTTCTGCCCCCAGACTCTGGAACTGGAGAGACCTCCACACCTCCAGGATGTTATCTGAGGAAGGAATCGCATCAGTGACCTGTCGGAGCCGGAAGGGTGGATGGCTGTCAGGAAACAGCAGCTGCCTCATTAGGAGCATTTCATGTACCCTGTTTGCCTTTTTTTAGGAAGTCTGACTGGATTCTCCATCAGATCTGGATACAGAAGCTTTCCAGCTGAAGACCGGCGTACAGCCATGCGGGCATAGAACTCAGACACAGGGCAGATCTGCAATACCTCAACACGCTGTGAGAATAGCTGCCTTTTTTGCCAAAGTAAACAACCTCGTCAGCTTTGTATTGTAGTTACCTGCGGTCCCCAATTCTCACACTCAGGAAAGAGTCATCAGCTACATGTCAATCTAACTGTACATATCCTAAATGGGAAGGAAGGCTAGTAAATAGACATGCCCTCATGATAACCAAACCCTGGCAGTCAGACCAGGTTAATAAAAAAAAACTTTTGTGTCACTCTTACTTTTCATTATTCCCGACCCCTTCATCTACGCTTGGACACTTAGACGACTGTCTGGTGTCATCTCGTCATCCAGAGCTGCCATGCCACTTGTGTTGTGAGGACATATTTCAGAAGGGTTCAGGTGAAGCAATAGCCACACCAATAGAGAGCTTTACTTAGTCAGGTTTCTCATAGCCTTTCAGCACAACTGGACTTCCTTTCTTTGACACTAGGGATTAACCTGCAGGGCATCTCATTATGGGAATCTGGGTCCCTGCTGGGTGTGACCGAGTCAGCGATAAAATCATCTCACTACCTGGGCCCCAAAACAGCCTGGAAGAGAGTCCAGCTCTCTGAGTGTACAGCACTCAGGGAAAGCACAGAGACAACAAAGCGGCAAGGCCAAGTTCACCCCCCCAGTATAGAGTCCATGATCATTTAAGACATTTAAATGGGGGCAAATATAGCCCAGGTTGGGAACACACTACCAGACAAATCCCCACTCTTTTGTTCTTACTCGCTTCCAGTTCCTGCGATTCAGTCATTGAGTTGTCAGTGTTCTCAGCCAGGACTTCCATCACCAAGAAGCCCCTAAACACCTCTTTTACAGGGAGGCCCACTCCTGCGTGTGTATAGTCTACTCCCCACCCCACTCTGAGCCTAAATAAACCTTTAGAGCTTCTCACTGAATGCCCCTTCATTAATGAATACACTTGTAGGTCAGTTTATTAGGTGCCCCTGTCTGTTAATGCAGACAGCCTGCTTCTCGTAACGATGAATCATGTGACTGCATCTGAATCTTATTCAGCACACAGACAGGATCAGCAGGGTTAGCTATTGTAAGGATAAGCATTAGAATGGCTAAAATGTCTCATCTAAGTGATTTATTATATGGTGCAGTTGCTGGGGCCAGCCGTGGTGAGGTTTTCACACTCTAGTGTCTCAAGTTTACAGAGAAGAGTGTCTGTGGCATTTCTTTTGTTAATGACGGAGGTTCGGGGAGTATGGCCAGACTGGTTCAAGCTAACAGCAAGGCTCAGTATAGCACTGTGCAGAAAGGGAACCCTGAACACACAACTCATCTACCAATGAAGTGGTTCTGGGTCCTATGTAAGGGTGTACTTAATAACAACGGCAGGCTAACATGCCACGAAGGCGTCACATAGGCGTAACGTTCTCGTGAAGAAGGGATTCTCACACGCGTTTGGAACATCCCCACAATGAGAGAGACATTCATTTCGATTAACGTAACCTTAATCCTAACTATGACAACCTTAAACCTTACCCAGCCCTAACCCCATAAGCACGCCATCAAGATTAGATTTTTTGACTACATTCATAGATTTTTATGAAATTAAGTTTTCCTTTGCAAAATAAAAAGTTACAGGTTTCCAGTTCTCCGGGAGACATTGTGTCCCCACACCGTGATACTAAACATGTTCATACGTACGTACGCACGTACACACACGCGATATTAATTATCTTTAAGGACATTTTTTGATATTTTGAGCAGTCGGAAACAAAGATTGGTGGACGAGTATAAGCTTTCTCATTCTTTCCTGATTATTAAAAAAAGAAAAGAAAAGAAGCTTTCTGCAGACAAAGCTGGGGCTTCTCAGATATCAGTCATGACACAAATCTGCCACTGGAAGCCTTTGACACCACCACTCACTAATACCGTACGTTTGGAAATATCACCAGCCCTTTAAATCTTTTTATTTCAATGTATGCATACATTTCCTGAGAGCCTCCAGTTCAAAAGAAAGTTGTTTATGCAGAATAACGTGTGGTTTGACAAAAAACCGAGTCTCGCCTAGATCGCTTCCTGCGTCTGCATATTTTCATGCATTAAGGAGAGCCTCTCCATTCTCCTTTCATACTACAGTATGGTTTGCCTGATAATCATATGGCACTGCACTGAATAAACAAATATACCACGGAGACCACGGTAAAGGTCTCTTAGCCATCGTCCAGCACTGTCACGTGAGCAAAAAAGAATGCACATTTTAAAGCACAATAACATTCAATGACAAAAACATCCACCTGATGTGGGTGGCTCAGTATGTGAGAAAGCTTTCAGATTTACATCCATCTTGTAACCACAGAAAGACAGAAATATTCCAGTGACGTAAGATGTGAAATCTGCTAAGATATGCACCATTTTTAATGCTCCTGCATGGCTCTTACATGCCGCTATACTACGTCGATCTTCTCTGCAGTGGTAATTACATGGGCTTCTGGCCAAACGTGTAAAGCTGTGCCGTGTCAGACGTGAAAGCAACCGTGATGGCAGCATGTCACCACAGAAAAGAACTGGCGTACAGTGTGAAGGAAAACCAGTGACTCCCGTGTGCAGCAGCCCCCGTCCATACAGACTACTCGCAGATTAATACCACTGAAACACACTTTAGGGACAGATAAGCTTAGATAGATTTTATGATGAAGACAGGGAGAGGGTGGGGTAAATAAATAACTTTAGCTCTGATATAGCATTTTATCTTGTTCTGCTGATGAGAGCGGGCCGTGATATACTGCAGAACCGTCAGCATAAAGTCACCCCACACTACAGCCCCGCAGCTTGACATGTGGCCCCATCAGCGGCTCCTAACACCTCAAAGCTCCCAGCAGCTTCAGGGTGTGTATCAGAGCTCTGAAAAGCTGCCCTGGGGCACCGTGCAGGGCTCAGGTTAAACAAGTAAGCCTTTCCTCACAGCGCCGGGTCACACTGCTCAGGAAGCCACTGTGTCAGGTCGAGTCACACACACACTAAGGTGTGACATCTGCTGTGTTGGGTAAGCTGCATTTTATTTTCAGTAGGTTGCAGTATCACAGGAAACACGGTGTTATTGTCTCAGTACACCGCACAAGTAACCTTCTATCCGCAGCCCCAAAGATAATTACAAATCTGTATACATCACGGCTTTTGGTGCTATCTTAGAAGATCAGGATATTATATTAAACAGCCCCAGATATTAACAGCAAATCCCCCAGTTAACACTGATTGAAACACTCCTTTGTCAGACAATCTTGGTTTTTCAACAGCAGAGTCAATGTGGGCAGATTTACCTAAAGTCTTCCACAGATTAACCTAGTGCCGCTGGGGAGCTGCTTTTAAATGAAATTAAGTCATCTACTACTACAGAGGAGGTGCATATTTCCAAACCATAAGTCCAGGTTATCTGGTTGAATCACTATGGCGTCCCTCGCCTGGCTCAGAGGCCCTTGGGAACGTCTGACCATCTAAACCCGGAGAGAAGATTAAGTCAACAATCACCAGGAGACCAAAAAATAGGACATAAAGGATAAAGGTGGAAATTTCTGCTTTGTATTCTTTATGGTA
>JAACJT020003340.1:0-10116 GCA_009936485.2 Gymnarchus niloticus | reverse complement strand
CCCTGTATTGTCATCTTTACATTGGCTACCAGTTAAGGCTCGCACTGACTTTAAAATACTTTTACTTACCTATAAGGTTGATTGCATGGTTTGACTCCAGAATATTTATCTGATTTTTTGGTTCCTTACTCCGCCCCCTCCGTCTGCTTCGATCTCAGGGGGCAGGTTATTTATTAGTTCCTAGAGTGAAAAAAGCGACGTTCGGCTGCAGAACATTCTCCTACAGAGCTCCACAGCTGTGGAATGGTCTTCCGGCAGCAGTGCAGACGGATACAAGACTTGCTCTTTTGTACCTATTGTTCTAATTTGTATTCATTAATTTGTCCTGCCCAGTGCTGGCCTGAAGAGGATGGGCTTTCCCTTTGAGTCTGGTTCCTCCCAAGGTTTCTTCCTCCCGAGGGAGTTTTCCCTTGCCACTGTCGCTTTTGGCTTACTCTCTGGGGACTGTGGGCCCAGGGCTATGTAAAGCACTTTGTGACAGTGCTTCGTGTTAAAAGCGCTATATAAACAAAATTGAATTGAATTGAAAAACAATAGGGTTCCACACGGAACGTGCTTGAACCCTTAAAACCCCCAAAACAATAGGGTTCTGCATGGAACATGCTTGAACCCTAATAATAATCATAAATATAACCACAAGCGATTATGAGCGGGTTCAAGCACACATACCAACAGGGACAACATAAACCCTTGACTATACAGCAGATAGCAAAAGACAATTTTGACTGTTGAACCATGCAAAAACCTTTGATTTGTGGGTTCAAGCAGGTTCTGTTGTGTTCCATGGCAGCAACATCTGACTGGGCAGCAAAATCTAGCAGAAGAGACCACAGCCATTGAATTTTATTTATGGCCATGCCTCTAGTTCTATGTCACCTTGGCGTTGGAATTCTAACGGTTTAAATTCAAAACCTCGATTCTTAGTTCATGTGGATTACATCTGAGAGACAAACCCGCTTTTATGGCAATCCTTGCTAATTAAGTAAGTGGTAAAAAGCTATTTAAAAATTTTGAGTGGTCTTTGGTCTGCATTTCATTGCAAATGCAGCAAACTGAGGTTGTGATACCATAACCAATCATCAGAAAATCCTACAACCCAAACACAGTTTTAGTTGGCTAGCAAACTAATAATAAATTACATATACCAAACATTTTTCACTAATGCTAAAAGCAAAAATAGTGACATGATGTCCAAGTTTGAAAAGACAAGTGAACACTTGACAACTTTATTATATACATATATATATATAATTTATTATATATATATTGTATATACGGATTGATGTAATTAAACAGCACACAGTTTTTGGGTTCAGGTCCCTACTACTAACAAGAACTCACTACACTACCTGAAATTGTTTCTTGGTGCTGGTGATGATGATCTGGTATTCATAGCAACACAGTTCATAGCTCCTGGAACCCCTCTCCCTGAGCCACTTGCTGAGACAATGAGTGCAGTGCTGACCCACTGCAGCAGCAGCATGAGCTCGTCAGCTCCCCAAACCAAATGGCTAATGCTATCTACCAAATCACTTCCCATTAACACTGGTTATTCGGTAAACGTTCGTGTTGTTTGCCTATCTTTCATCCTGAGGTAAAATGGTGGATAGGCAAATAGAGTTGCTGGTCAAATTTAATGTAACTAGACGGAAATGAACACTAAATTGTCACAACTCAGCGATAAGCTGCGGTTATACAAAAAAGCCACGTTGGAAGCCTCATCGGGCCATAAACCTATCTCGATAAGTACGTTTCAGGGGCATGTATGATGTATCGTACTGTACCAGAATTCGAGAAGTTTTAAAGTTTAAATGTTGAAAAACCACACAATTCACGTATATGAGATAGGAACAAAAATATGAAAGAGACATGAGTAGGTATTGTATCTCCATAACAAAAATATATTCATGACAATCCTCGCTATTTATAAAAATAAAAAATAAAAAACATTTAGTTGGGATTCAGAAGGATTTATGTTAAAATGAAAGCGTTATTAAACTGTGTATATTTAAATTTAAAATAATCAATAGATATTTTACTGGAACACATCAGGTTAGCCTGAAGCATCACTCAAACCCTCTTTCAGCCTCTGCCAACCTTGTAAAATACATTTGTACTACCGCCCCCCTTACTGTACGTTCACACCGCTAGCGGCAAACAACGGCGCGCAGCAGCACTGAGCGACGCAATTTGGGCGGCGTAAACGTCTAAATGAACTTGACGCCCAGTTAACTTTATGGTAATGAGCTATGACGCAGCTCGTCGGCAACCAGCCAGAATGTAGAAATGCTCCGCTAAAGAGAGTTCCACAGAACACACTTTCGTTCCGACCAAACAGTTCCCAAGCGTAATGGAGGAGAAGCTGATCATAGCTGGAGCGGGCTTACCAGTAATTTATGACGTGTCCCTGTTTGGGTACAGGGACACAAGTATTAATTAAAAAAAAAAAAAAAAAGAGGCATGGACCAATGTGTCTTGGTTTTCTAAGTGAGTTGGTGAAGTGCATAATATATTTCTGTGAAAAAGGAAGGTTATTCGCATATTAATTTTGGCGCCACAGCATGTAAAACAATGCGTCTTCGCCGCAGGTAAAGCCATGCTGCATAAGCAACTACCTCGCGATTATCCATACTGAGAAGATAAATTTGAAACGAAGCGTAATGCAATTTATAGGCAACATATTCCCTCCGGAACGCTTGATTTTAAGCGGGAATGGCTCATAACTGGCTCATAACAATACCGAATTGATAAATTATACCCTATCAGCAGTCGGCACGAAGATAAGCTACGGTTTGCTTGCTTTCCGGTTCATTTAAAAAGTTTGCAAGCCCTAGCGTTCTGAACGACCTTGTCCCCGTCTACTATATCTACGTCAGAGAGCGTTTGCTAGTGTTGCTGGCAGGGCGAACGCTTGACGCCCTCGCCGCTCGCGGTGTGAACCTACTATTATTTACACATACTGATTAACACTAGGTGTCTTTTACATTATAAAATCTCATTTATAATGCTCAATGGCCAGATATTTCACATGGGGTAAGAAACAAATGGGGGACAGCAGCTGGATCAGTACATATAGTAGTTTAATGTTATTTTGTAATGTTTTTTTTTTTGCAATATTAGGTATACCAGTGACTATCATGGTTGCTGCTGTAGCTGCAAACATGCTGATTCCTGGAACGTCCTCCAACGGTTCAGAGAAACCTCTCCTAGACACCATGAGAAAACTTACCTTAGCAGGTATTAATTACAGCTTCATTAATGTCACACCAGGCCTAATTAATTTGCAAGGCAAATTCATTTCCTATGTTGCCTAAAGTACCCAAGAGGGATTTGGCTAGCGCAGTTAGAGCTAGCTGTGTTAGAGTTGCAGTTATGGATCTAGCTCACATTCACAACCAAAATTATTTTACATGTCATTTATTTTATATTCATTGGTAGAATATGTGGAGCAGGAAGATGGTATCAATGCCATTATAATCAACCTCAACACCTTCCCTGCCAAGCTATGGAGGCTTGTTAACAACCCTCAGGTCCACTCAGTCTACTGGGATCCCAGCGGCCTAGGCATCGTTATTGACCAGCCTATGTTCGAGGACGAGGTGCTGGGGCCTGTCAATGGCCTGAAGAATCAGGACAAATTTTTCGAGACAACCAACTTCTCCAGCTTTCTCCGACAGCTCAACCTTTATGGTTTCAGGAAGGTTTTGGCCTGCCTCAGTGATTCAGAAATCCCAAAGGAAATTAAAGTGACATTGATTAAGGGATCACAGCACTGCTTTTACAGTCCAAACTTTAAACGAGGTCACCCCAAGCTGTTGTGTAACCTGAAAAGACTGACCATCACGAACAAGGCGAAAATTGAAGCGGGTCTGGAAGTCAAAAGCAGACGTCCAAATCTTTCTCAGCAAGCGAAGGTTTACAAAAGTAAAACAAAAAACAATGGTATGTTAAAAAAACAACCATCCATGATCAGTGGTTAGCACTGTTGTTTCACACCTCCTGGGTTAGGGGTTCACATCCTGCCTCTGCTCGGAGTTGTTCATGGGTTCCATCCTCTGGCTTCCTCTTGCAGTTCAGAGACATGCAATGTGGGCTAATTGGCATGTCTAAGTTGTCTATAGCATGTGATTGGGGGTTTTTCTTATTTTCCTTATCAGCTTGTCCATTACTGGTTCAATCTGGGTACAGAGAATACCCTATGCAGGATGCTAGTCCATTATAGGACTAAAAATTTTAATATTAATTGTATTATATTATAGCTGCACAGCCAGACCCACTACTAAAATCATACCCTAAAGAAGTATTTGGTTTCTGTTAGGGATATGTGCCTTATCCTACTTAGCTAGGGGTATTTAACTGTAATTGATGTGTCTGCAGGGTTTGGTCATCCTGAGTCACTCCAAGAAGGCAGGTCTCCAGATCTGTTCCCGCAAAATGGACCACTGCTGATGAACGGCTCTGACCGCACATCCAAGCCACAGTGTGGATTGAATATGGGCCCTAGTGAAAGCAGCCTCCTCCCATCGACCTCCCCCAAGAAAAACTGCTTCCCCTTCCTGGTCACTCAAGATATGCCCATTTGGTGCCCTGTACAGACTGTTCCTACTGGTATGCCTGTTGAGCTTGGTCCACAGACTGTAGCACCTCCTGATATCACGTACAATTTATTATTATCTCCTCCACCATACCAACCTGGATATCATGCATCATGTGAGTTGTCTGTATATATATATACAGTATATATATATATATAGTAGTGTCCCAGTCCCATAGGACTGAGAGGCTCTAGCAATTGTGAATAGTTCTGCAGTTCTTTCTGGGTGTCTCCCTAAGGGGCAGACAGTAATTATTTGTGGGGTTGAGCTTGCACTTAGGGGGGAGGGGTGGAATTTGGTTTAAGATTTGCAATACTGTAAGGTATGGCTGTGGGCGACTAAGCTGTCATTACAGATTTTGGATTTGAACCCACTTTTGCAGCTCACAGCTGTACATGTAGTGAAACACTACAGTAGTTTTAAATTAGCTTATGTACGATGCATGTAGTATTATGCCCTATTTCTGCACAAAAAGTAATTAATGCAATATGAGTTTTCCTTCATATCTATTGCATTTGTCAAATTTATTCATTCCGGGTTTCTCTCAATTTGACTTGCTCTGTATTTTTGTACCCCCCAGGGTTAGTCATTTCTAACATAATAGTCTGTGCCCACCAGCCTTTATCATTTGTATTTAACTGTGACTGATGTGTCTGCAGGGACAGTGCAGGCTGGACCTGGCCATCCTGAGTCACTCCAAGGAGGGATGTCTCCAAACCTGACCCCACAAAATGGACCACTTCTGACAAACAGCTCTGACCACACATTCAATCCACAGTGTGGTTGGATTATGGGCCCCATTGATAGCAGCTTCCCATTCACCTCCTCCATGGAAAACTGCATCCCCCTCTCAGTCATTCCATACATGCCCACTTCGCCTGTGCAGTGTGTCCCTTCTGCTATGCCTGTTGAGCCAGGTCCACAGACTGTAACACCTCCTGAGATTTCATGTAATTTAATACCTCTTACACTGTACCAACCTGGATTTTATGTGCCAGGTAAATTGGCTGTAATAGATGTTGTAGTGTCCCAGTCCTACAGGACTGAGAAGTTCCAGCAATTGTGAATAGTTCTACTTTTGTTTTTGGGTGTCTCCCTAAGGGGCAGACAGTTATTTGTGGGAGACTGTTGAGCCTGCACTTGCCGGTGAGGGGGTCTAGTTTAAGATTTGCATCACTGTAAGGTATGGCTGTGGATGACAAAGCTCTTTTAGATTTAAACTCATTTTTCCAGTTCGTATCTGTAACTGTAGTGAAATGCTACAATCTTTTTCACTCAGCATATGTACTATGCAAGTAATGTTATACCATATTTCTGCACATAAAGTGTTTAATGCAATGTGAGTTTTCCTTCTTCAAATCTGTGTTGCAATTGTCAGGTTTATTGATTCTGAGTTTCTGTCAATTTTACTTGCTCTGTATTTTTTTGTCCCCCCCCAGGGTTAGTCATTTCTGGTGTAATAGTCTATGCCCACCAGCCTTCATCATTTGTATTTAACTGTGACTAATTTATCTGCAGGATCAGTGCAGGCTGGACCTAGCCATCCTGAGTCACTCCAAGGAGGCACATCTCCAGACATGTCCCTGCAAAATGGACCGCTTCTGATGAATAGTGATTCTGACCACACATCCAGTCCACAGTGCGGTTCGATTATGGGCCCTGGTGACAGCAGCCTCCCGTTCACCCCTTACATGGAAAACTGTATCCCCTTCCGGGTCATGCCGTACACGCCCACTTGGCCTGTGCAGTCTGTCCCTACTGCTATGCTTGTTGAATCAGGTCCACAAACTGTAGCACCTCCTGAGACACTGTACCAACCTGGATTTTATGTACCAGGTGAGTTGGCTATATAGATGTTGTAGTGTCCCAGTCCTATAGGGCTGAGAGGCTCTAGCAATTGTGAATAATTCTGCAGTTGTTTTTGGATGTCTCCCTAAGGGGCAGGCAGTAATATGTGCGGGAATGTTGAGCCCACACTTGGTGGGGGGGGGGTCTGGTTTAAGATTTGCAGCAGTGAAAGGTATGTCTGTGTGCAACTAAGCTGTTATTACAGATTTTGGATTTGAACCCAGTTTTCCAGTTCCTGTAATCAAATGCTACAATAGTTTTCAATCAGCAAATGTGCTATGCATGTAGTGCTACATACTACTTATGCACACAAAGTGTTTAATGCAATGTGAGTTTTTGTTTTTCATACCTATTTTGCATTTGTCAGGTTTATTGATTCTGGGTTTCTCTCAATTTGACTTGCTCTCTATTTTTTTGCAGCAATGGACCTTTCATTGTTAGTCATTCCTGATGTAAGAGGCTATGCCCACCAGCCTTTATCATCCTCCTATTACAACTACTATCAGGTTTGTGATGTCATGGATATGACTCTATATTTAGGTGAATAACATTAGTCATGTTATAGCAATATAAGCAGCATTCAAAAATAGAGTTCAGTTAAAGACTAACATGCTTTGTGTCAGCTTTCTTCTGCTGAAGATTTGGTGCTGACTGAGAAGATGAATAAAGTAACAAAAGAAAGAACACAACTCACGAAGAAATCACTGAAGCAGTTGTGTTTAAGGAGTGTTTGATAAGGCATGATAGATGTGTATTTGGAATGATCTCTGCCTTTCTGTCAAGTTAACACATCTATTTTGTTTTCTAATATGAGTTTTGTATTTTTATAATACTTTTTAGCCAGGCTTCCCAATGGGTCTTTTGCATCCCTGCAATCAACAGCGTCAGACCGCTGAGAAATAGGGGGCCATGAAGGAAGAGTTCAGTTTGGATGGAGTCTTTCGAATGGCTGATGAACTACAGGGATCTCCAAAACTACACATGCTGACAGTGGAGATTCCTGAAATCCCGATCCAGCTTACCCTGCCTGAATACACTGTGAACTGTGCTATTAACTGGATCTGTTTTTGCAAGCTGAACTGTTTGATGTCTCTTTCAAGATGTCTGGTGAATGCCACAGTTGAATAATGCTGTGGATAAAGTCATGTATTCCTCAACTGATTGCTCAACATATTACACATGTTACATATTGCTCAACCAAGGGCAGTAGGAATAGATGACTACAAAAGTCTTAGGCTAGGAATAGGCAACTATGAAAGCAATTCTCACAGTAAGATTTAAAAGCCACTCAGGAGGCCTGTCAAATTGCAGATTCAAGAGTATATTGTGTGGTCATTAATGCAGCACAAATCTTAAAAAGCAGTCATCACTCCTGTAATACAGGGAAATGTTCCTTGAAACAAATTATCAACAGACTTAATTCTGTACCTGACATACAGTCCAGTTTATAGAAAAAATGATTCCATTCACAAGGTACTGAACCCTGTTGTAATGTTTTGGTAACGTTGTATATTCATGTGCACCGAGCAAGAAGATGGAGGGTTTTAACAAAGGGATGTGTTATGTGGTCATAGGAAAAGAAAGCCAAGTTAGAGATGTTGTGTTGCTCGTATACGTTGATCTTTCCTGTTGTCAAGGATTCTTTAATAAAAGTTCATTATAATTAACAAGCGTAGTCTTTAGAGTTGCAAAACTCTTACATGTCCTGTTTGGAATTGTGAAGACTTCTATTGATTGAGCCAGAGGTGGGAGTGGAGGTAGAGTTGGGTAGCTCCACCCCACAGTCCTATGCTCCTCCCTCTTCTGCCTCCCCATTGCCATTGGACAGGGTTGCAGATTTAACATCCGAGCACCACTCTGCTGATGTCCCACTGGTGGCAGCAGAATCCCCTAGCCCTGTGGCTTCAGAGACATCCTTCATCTCATGTTTTTTTACAGTGTACAAAAAGCTCTCCGTCTAATTACGATATAGGGTCTTACCTTTGGCACAGTCTCTACAGGTACCACATCTGTTAGCAATCCCCTTTTCCTTTGCTGTCAATTTAACTTTGATGGTTAGTTTGACGAAAAATCTGCAAATTGTCATCCTTTCCATCATTTTTTTGCTCTCCAAAAGTATGTCTTCTCTCCACATCACTCAGATGACTTATGTGAGTCAGGGATGTAGATGGAAGTGGATTTTGAGGAGAGGAGGGGTCAGTGTTCTGCCAGATTTCGCTGTCCAATCACATTTTACTGCCGTGGACACAGGAAGTGATAACACCAAATTTTCAGTAGTGACAGTTGGCAGACAGGATTAGTGTTAAAACTAGGCTAATTTTTTCTGTATTTTTGAAAGACATGAGATCCAATTACTTTCCTTCTTTTGAACACATGAATAAAAAGAATGGAATTAAATGACTATCTTTATGTAAGAAGTTCAGCATTATAAATGACATGTAGCCCTCCCGTTTTCTGTTAATGTATTTGATTGGCTTCTAATTCCTCTGTACTATATACTTTTTGTGTTATTAATGTACCAATGTGCCTTATTGAGTTTGATGTATGCAAGATTTGTACAATGCCAAATTGTTTGTATATTTATTTAAATAACAGATATATATAAAAAAATTGAATGGAATAAAAAAAGTTGGCCGACGGAATCTATGTTTTTGGGGGAGAAAGATTTAGATTTTTTCGGTTAACATTTTGGTCACACTATGCAAATATTTTATTCACAAGTGCCGTTGTTTTCATATTCTGCCCCAGTTTAATTTCAGGAAAGATGATGTTAAATTGTTTTATAAGTCCTTGCATTGTATGAGTAGTAAAAGAGCCCTAAAACTGCTATCTTTGAATAATTATTGTTGTTGGAAGAAGATCCCCTATAGCTGTTCCTTTTGTTTTTGTTGTTCCATTTTTTGTGTCTGTCTTGTTCTTAAACATTGTTCATTTTATGTTTTTGTCATAGAATTTTACTGTTCAGCATGTTACCATTGTTTGTTGTGATCATTGGATAGTGCCTTAAAGTTTGTATATGTTTCGTGTTAATGATAAAAAAAATGCAATTTGCAGTGGCCCAAGAGGACACAACACAAAGCATTAATGGCAACACAAAAACAGTATTGATAACATATGAATATTAACACAACATGAAAACATTAGACAACACAAAAGCATTAGCGACAACACGACAGCATTAGCGACAACACAAAAACATTAACAACAACGCTCACATCAGCTCACAACACATGCATTAGCCCACAACACAAACATTAAGAGAATGAACGCTGCATTTGAAGGTGCTGACAATGGAGATGCTCTGAACTTTTAGGAGCAATTCAGATACCTTCACCCACAGGCACGTAACACTTTGAGAAGAAGCACAAAATAGCAGTAGCAGAGCGAAAGGTGGTGAGGTGTTACATATTAAAGGTAGCAGTGATAAAACATAAATGTTCCCTGTACAGTAAGTCACATTGGATTAAAATGTGTGATTGAATCCATGTAAACGTACTTGCTGGGAGAAATATTAACAACCTCAGATATGCAAGACGATACCACTCTAATGGCAGAAAGTGAAGAAGAACTGAAGAGCCTCTTGTTGAAGATGAAGGAGAAAGTGCTAAAGCGGGCCTGAAACTCAACATTAAAAAAACTAAGATTATGGCATCCGGACCCATCACGTCTTGGC
>JAACJT020003339.1:0-10116 GCA_009936485.2 Gymnarchus niloticus | reverse complement strand
GATGGATAGACAGTGTAGTGGAAGCAATGAACATGAGTTTGGGCAGGCTTCGAGAGGCGGTGGAGAACAGGGCGGCCAGGAGTGCTTTGGTCCATGGAGTCGCGAAGAGTCAGACACGACTGCGTAACTAAACAACAAGTCACATCTTCACAAACCTGGATTTATGGAGTGCATACAATCTCTGTATCTGCAAGGGGAACAACTGGTGGACTGCTTTCATAACTCCTGGGGGGCAAAACAAATATCTTGTTATGCCATTCAGGCTGTCTAATCGGCCGTCCATCTTCCAAGTATTTATTAACGATGTGTTTCATGACCTCCAAAATCAGTTTGTGTTCGTCTACCTAGATGATATACTCATATACTCCCATTCTCTGGCTAATCATATCACCCATGTACAGTACATACCATCCTAAAATGCCTGCTTTCACATGGTCTGTTCTGTAAGTTAGAGAAACGTGAGTTCAATTGAACCTGGAACATGGTTGTGTGGTGTCTCCCACAGGGGTCACTATGACTCCTTGACTGACCACCCCCCACCACAATCAAGCAGCTGCAGCACTTCTTAGGGTTTGCAAATTTCTACCATCTCTTTATACGCAACCACAATTCCGTTATTGCACCGCTCACCCGCCTTACCGGCACTTCTCCCCATTTTTGCTAGACCCTGGATGCTGAGACTGGCTTTCTCCACTTCAAGGGCTTCTTCACCTAGCCATCGGCGTTGGCCCATCCTGATTCCTGTCACCTATTTAGCGTGGAGGTGGATGCCTCAGAGTTGGATGCAGGAGCCATGTTGTCACAGTGAGGAGAAGATAGCAAAGTCCATCCCTGCACTTATTTTTCCCGCAAGCTCTCCCCCACCGAACAGTAGGATGGGGTAGGTAACCAGGAACTCCTAAATGTGATGTGGGCCTTGGGGGAGTGATGTCACCGGCTGCAGGGAGCAGAGCACACATTCTAGGTCTGGACAGACCACCAAAATCTATTCACCCCATGCAATTCTAAACAGCTGAACCCTCTCCTGGCTAGGTGGGCTCTGTACTTTGAGCAGTTTGACTTTGATCTCACCTACTGCCCTGGGTCTATGAATACCAAAGCCTATTCAGAGTACACAGGTAGCACAGGTGAGTTGGATGCTGATAGCAACAATGGATGGAAAGAATCTGAGAGGCAGAGAAGGAAGAATGCATTTAAGAGGTGTTGGATGAAGAAGAGGAAGAGGAGGAGCAAGGAATGACAATGAGAGATGCAGGACTAAGAGTACAACCGACTCTGTGCAGGTTCATTGAGGCCATCATAGTCAGGAGATTCAGACAAGAGAACAGGTAATTGTTTCTTTTAGTGTTCACTGTATAAAGATGTTTCAGTACATCCTTATGCTAATAGAAAGGGGACCGGAAAAAAGAGTAAAGTTCATTACTGTTTTTACTTCATATTCCATTTTTGTAGAATTGCAAGACTGCCATACGAGGGTGGAAGGACTCCTATGTTCTCCCAACAGTAAGAGGCTCTCATTGTTGACATGGTCTTTCAAAACAATGCCATTAGACTGCATGACAAACAGCAATGAGTTGTTGAAAGTTATAAATTTTGAAGGAATCAACAGTGTCAACATTTCTACCATGGACCTTGTCCTTCAACTCAAAAGGGTACACATGAAGCAAGTGTACAGTGTACCCTTGAGCACAATTTAGAAAGGATCAAAGATCAGCAATTTCAGTATGTGCAAGTAAGTGTACATTGAAACAGACACTTTCAGTGTTGATGTTTACAGTACAATTCTATACTACATACTACTGTCAAGTTGCACTATATTGTACTGTATGTAAATCAGCAATGTTCTGATTTTCAGTAACCCTTACAAAACTTGCTTTTATCAATTTTTATGCATAGTCTTTGAATTGGAGTCCATGGAAAGGTCCCATTAATTCATTTTTGTGGATGAACCTGGGTTCGATAGCCTGTGTGGTGGCAACCTGACACTCTGTGCTGGCATGCTGGCATAAATAATCGTGGGGTTCTCCATCATCATGCCATATTGGGGGCATACTACACCGAACATCTTCTTAGATTTCTGGGTGCTCTTGTTTGACCGTGAGCAGCAGGATCATGAGCAGGCAAAGCATGCTGTTTATGTCATAGATTGGAACAAAGTTAGTTTTCACCGCAGTGTCTGGATACAGGAGTAGTTCAACATCAACCAGTGATTCATAAATGTTTTCCTTCCACCAAACTCCCCTTTTCTCAACCCAATAAAAGAGTTTTTCTCTGTATGGTGGTGGAAAATCTATGACCAAAAATGCTATGCAAGGGAAAGTCTCCTATAGGCAGTGGGATTAGCCTGTGGTGACATAGGTGTGAAGTCTTGTCCAGGCTGGATCCAGTATAACAGAGGGTTCTTCACCCGTCACCTGGCTAGAGAGAACGTTACCTGTGATGTACAATCCTAGTCACCATTATTGGCACTCATGAAATCTAATTACATCATGTAAAATATCTCCTGTAAAAAAACAAATCTAGTGAAACAGCTTTAGTCTATAGACACTCATGTTTGGTACAGAACACCAAATGATGAAACAACAATGTTAAAAAAAAAAAAAACTATAGGAGGAAAACAACTAGAAGACCTGAAAGATTGCCTTTACACTGGTATTGGGACCCTTTATATCAGTTTAAAATAAATAATTACATGTGACTTATTTGTGATAAACTAGAAATTAGACTCACCTGTGATAAATTGTCAGTGCCAACTTGACTTTAATTAGCCACTGAATGGTGACTTCAATGCTTTAAAAAAGCCACATGTTATTCCCTGTTACTTTTTCACAATGCTGAAGATAATGGAACTCTCTCAGAATATCAGAAGTGCTATTATCACCAAATACAAGACTTCAAAAGGGTATAAGGCCATCTCAAACGACCTTGGTATCCCTGTTTCAACAGTGTGCAACGTTATTATGAAGTTTGCTAAACATGGAACTATCAGGAACCTCCCTGGATGTGGGAGGAAGAGGAAAATTAATGAGAGAAGTCTTCGAAGGTTGGTGCCAACTGTGGAAACCACAGAAAACGTCCAAAGACCTGAAGGTTGACCTGGAACAATCTGGAGTCATGGTTTCAACAAACACCATACACCGCACACTAAACCAAGAAGGGCTTTATGGGTGAAGGCCAAGGAGGACCCCACTGCTGAAGAAAAGACACAAAAAGGAATTACTGATCTTTGCCAAAGAGTACCTGGACAAACCACAATCCTTCTCAGCAAATGTTCTGTGGACAGATGAAACCAAAATAGAGCTTTTTGACAACGCACACCAGCAATTTGTATATAGACGACGAAATGAAGCTTGTAAGGAAAAGAACACTCTACTCTCTAAGCATGGTGAAGGATCCATAATATTGTGGTGCTGCTTTGCTGCCTCTGGTACTGGAGGTCTTCACTGTACCATAGCAATCATGAAATTAGAGGATTACCAAGGGTTTTTAGAGTGAAATGTGCTACGCAGTGTAAGAAAACTATGGTTGAGTCAAAGACTATAGGTTCTCCAGCAAGATCCAAAAGCACACAAGAATGGCTGAAAATGAAAAAATGGACTGCTTTAAACTGGCCAGCAATAAACCCTGATCTCAGTCCCATTGAAAATCTTTGGAGAGAGCTGAAATCTGCCATTAAGGAAAGAAATCCTACAAACATTCAAGAGCTTGAACAAATTGCAAAGGAAGAGTGAAAGAAAATACCAGATGACAGGTGCAAGAAACTTCAGAATCAGAATATCTTTATTGTCATTGTAACGGGTACAACGAAATTAAGTTATAAACTTATAGATGGCTACAATAAATTTTTGGAGGCAGTAATCACTGCCCTTAAGGAAGGGTGTCTTTATCACTGTCCATGTCATGTTTCTTATTTCTTCTTTGAAATTACTACATGTAAGTTGAAACACATTGTTTTTTGATTAAAATATTTTGCACATCGAATTAAAATATTCTGGTGATACAAATTTTGTACATTTCCAATTATTTCTGAATATATTGTACAGATTATGCAAAAAAAAATGAAAGGGTGCAAATAATGATGATTAGGACTGTAGATGAAGTCCTCTGGCATGCCCCAGGGGCAAGGCATGATGTCGTGGCAGAACAAATCACTCGTTGACGTTGATTTTGCAGTTGCCCAACATTTTGCAGTGCACCGTAGTGTGCTTTTCATTTTAAATTTTTGTGTTTCACATTTGACCTTTTGCAGTACTTTATTTTTACTGTATACAAGTGCTGAATACCACACACATTTAGTACTGTCTTGCTTGCAGTGTACTTACAGTTTACAGTATCAAAACTGTGTTACTAAGTTGTGAAATTTTTTTTCTATATTTAAAATGCAAAATGTTTGCTGTATACACAAACATTTGTTTCAGGAGCAGCATGCCCTGAATGCAGTTTTTTCCATTTTTTAACATAGTGGGTAATGAGTGATTTTTAGTGTTTTGATTTTGACTGGCCTGTGCATATGATCTGAAAGCATTGCTCGATTTTGGCCACAGATAAAACAGTTTTCCGATGACTGTTTGATTTTCTCAAACGAGTTGGTGGTCGTTGGTCAAACGAGGGTTGGTGACTGAAGTTTGAAAATTGACTTTTATGGTTACTGTTTTGAGAAAAGGTTGTAAAATTTCAGGAAATGGGTTTTAGAAATTCAGAAAAACAAAACTTTCATCTGATCCAAGTACAATGACAGGATGCAGAATGGCCTTTTTTCATATATTTCATATCCTGACTGTATTTCTTTACGTTATAGTTTTGTAATACACTATTGTTTTTACTTTATTGGGGGGGGTACAAAATAGAGGAATGTGTATTCCAAAAACAGATTTTTTGAAAACTTAACATGGTTTTCACTTGATTGTTTAGTTTTGACAGATAGACATGCATTTTGGAGAATAGTTTCAGTCTGTAGATTTGTGTTTAGGCTTTTGAAAACAGGTGATGTGAAAACACAAAATGTGTTTTAGCAGTTGAAAAAAAAGAAAAAGCTGTAAAGCATTTGGGGAGCCAAGACACTGTTTCCAGAAATGTGTAAGCAATCGTGAAAAACTCTGAACGCTTGTAGGTAGTTACAGCGTAAAACAGCTTGCCTGATAACCAAGACCAACTAATCAACAATTCTTATCAATTTTTATCAACTTTGTTGATTAGTTGTTGCAGCCTAGGCGTCCATGCTGTCCAGCCACAGTGACTGTAGAACATTGCTTTATGATGTTCCTTCTCATAACACAGTGATGTCACCCCACCCTGTCCAGCCACACTGACTGTGGAACACTGTCCTGTGATGTTCCATCTTATCACATAGTGATGTTGCCCCACCCTGTTCAGTCACCAGCTTACTGTAGTACTATATTACAGTATGACTAGTCATAGAGCCATCATATGCCCTGGAATACACTACCAATGACAGAAGAGTACAGCTTACCTGCACATATTCATAGTGTAGTTCTTTCATTCTGTCATTGCTGCACTGAAATGGCAAGTGCTCTGTACAGTGATTACATTTGAACACGATGCTTCTCAAGTCTCCTTAACCACATTGTGTTCTTTCTGATCACTATATTGACAACGTACTCCTCTTGCTGTGGTGTGCAGACACGGTTTCTTCTACCAGTGTTTTTTTTTTTTTTTTTTGCAATTCTGCAAAGACATGATGTGAATGGTTAGAGTCCAAGATTTGTTTCAATATAAATTGAAAAGAATTCTTTTATACCAGCCAAACATCAATGAGTACCATTCTGTCGGTTTATTATATACATTAGTACTGTACCACACTCGCACAATAGCATACACTATGAAGTGCTGTAGGTACAGTAGCATGATATAGGTGGTAGATTTATTTTTAATGTTTGGATGACACGTGTCACTGTGTAGCGGCTAAGGTCTCTCCGCCCAGCCTCATTAAGACTCAATCCATGATTAACCACATGGTTAACCAAAATTGCCCGACTGATCATCAGTGATTCTTCTCCTTTTTCTTCTTCAGTGTCCTTGGTGTCCACCTCATTCCCTCACTCCCCTCTTTCCATCATTAGCCTTCTTTGTTGTTCAAACGAACAGGGCTAACCTGTGGCCTATTTATAGTTCTCGTGCACTAATGTCTACTTGAACTGATTGCCTATATGTGTTTTCACACTTGAGGAATGGGTATTGCAATTGCTAGATGAGTGTAGCATTTTGAATCACTGTATTTTATAAATGGAAGACAATAGGGTTTCATTTTGAGTATTGTGTAATGTAGAGAACTTTGTACAGTATTACAAAAGTCTGTGTATAATGTTTTGCCAAATGTGTGTTTTGACATTGCAAACTGAATGGAACACAGAGAATGTACTTCTAGTTTTGCAAACTTTGCTAAAGGATTAGGTACATCAGTGAATGGTTTAAGTGACTGCGTTAGCAATTGTCCATTTATCCATTTTTGAAACCCTTTTCCTAGGCATAGTTGTGGGGAGGCCTGGAGACTTTCCCAGGTAGCTTAGGGCATTAAGTGATGGACACGCTGGAGAGGCGGCCAACCCATCGCATGGCATGTTAGCAATTGTATAAAACTGGAATCCAATATAGTCATATTTCCTAGTCCAAAATTTGTTGGAGTCTTCTTTCCTGGTATAATGTCCTAGTTCTAATTTGGGTTCCTGATTCCCATATATCTGATTAGTTCCCATTTCCCAGTTGGATTCTTGGTTCCTGTCTCCATGATGGTTTCAGCAGTCCTCTTCACTTCAGTCCTTTCTTTGTAAATCCTGTTCCTGAGCTGTCCAACTACAACAGGCAAAGTCTCACTGGTTGCGTGTTACCCAAGGAGCCTGTTTCTTTGTGGACTCATTGGGCAGAATATCTGGCAGTTATGTGGGATGGCCTGGTTTGGGGTGTTTTGTATATTGCGTATTTGAGTAAATATAACAAAACATAAAAAAGTCATAGAAAGTCTTCTGAGTTTGGCATCAGTGCATGATTGGAAATCTTAGGACATCTGCATACAATTTTTAATTTGTTGTCCTATTCAGTAAATCCATTTTGTTTGCAATTCAGAAAATAAACCTAATGTAAAAAAAGGTCCCTACATTTAAATTAGCTCCCTTTTTGTTTTTAATTTTTAAAATCCTACATAGTTTACTATTTCTCCCCTACTTTCCAAAGTTTTTCTAGATTTTGATTGGTTCACAACAGGTACTTCATTGGTGATGTATCTTTTACAACCTATCACAGAAAAAACCCATTCAATATATTACTTGTATACTTTAGGATCTCATACATCAAGGGATGAGTGCCCTTCGTATGAAGAAGTACGTCTTTAAGGTTGAAGCAACCATTTGAAACATCCACTATCCCAGTTGTTGACTGAAATCACCTCTCACCATTGTGTCACCAACACTGCGCATTTTACTGATATCTTTATATAATGTGTACTGCTACAAGGCTGAATTTATCTGCCTATAAGACATACGCATGCACACACACCTATTAATTCCTTAAAAATTTCATAATTTATCTTCACCCCTATATCCTTCACATAGCTTGCTTCTTCATGCATTAATTCCCTTTCTGGAAATGCACGGATTTTGTATTTATGGCCCAGTATGATGTGGCGGAAATTATTGATTTTGCTTGTCATTAATGCTTGATTCTAGCAATCCATGCTAGTTATAGAATAATAACCTTTGACTTAGTCTTATAAGAAGACAAAGTGAATGTGCAGAAAATGTTAACTCTGTGATATGACACTGCGTGGTCAAAATGAAATCTGCAAGGCCAAACACAGTGGAGCTTGTGCTGGGATAGACGGATAGAGCGTGTGGGGTGTCAAGATGAAGCACAAACAGGATAGTAGGCGGGGTGTTAAATAGCTCAGCTTTGTTCGTGGGGGGAAGGCTGTTTGGTGCCGGAGATTAGGCAGCCTCAAGGCCTACTCCTGGGTGATGCCGTGCAAACAGATGACTGTTTCCTACATAGGAAATGGTTGTGAAGTACTTATAAAGATGGATTGCAACTGAAAGGGGGGCCGAATTCTCTAGGGATTGCCTTCGTGATCCTCTGAGATGTCTCCTTTGTGCAATGCAATAAATTATATCACATGGACCGTTTTGGACTGTTCTGGTCATGTGTGACTGCTATGGAGATTTTTGCCATGATAATGGCTAACAAGTATGTCTATTAATGTATGCGCCACTCCAAATTTTCTAGTATTGTTAAAAGTCATTACTATGACCTTTATGTATTTCATTTTATTCCTTGTCTTGACTTTTAAGATAAACAACTTCTACCTAAACCTGTTTAATTAGCCAGTACTTTATAGTAACCTCCCCCAGATCAGCTTGTTCTCTGAATGCTTTCAGCTCCAGTTAATAGCATACAGGGCTACTCCTCTTCAACTACTCAAACCATATCTTTCAGCAATGTGCTGGTGCCCCTCAAGTTTGGAGGTAAAAATGTACTTTTATTTTTTTTGGATGAAAAACTCTCCTTATACCCCTAAACCTAAATCACTCTCTCTTCTGCCACAATTGCCCAGCTTACTAAATGGGTGGTTAAAAGGTAGCCAAATGAAAAGTACATCTACCTTGGAGCCTTGAGCTCTTACTCATTGTTACTATGAAATCTAATGTATTCAGCCCCTGTATATAATTTAACATCTGTTAGCATGGTTAACAACCTCTTCATCAATTTTGTATGACAATTTGAAAATGGGAGAAGCAAAATTATATTCTATTCCAATTGCATGATGAAATTTGCAAATTATATCAGGACTGCCAAAAAGCAGGGTTTTTCTGGAAAGGTTTTATACTAGATATAATATATAAGGGTTTATAAGCACCAAGAGATTTCAATGCAGATGTTAAGGAACTGGGCATCAGTGTGAGGAAATCTGTTTCTACCATTTTATTTAGGGATTTCAAGTACCAAACTTTTTTTGGACATGGTGCAGGGAAAAAAAAGAGAACTAGAATTTACTATTAATTAAATACACAATTTCATCGTAAAATATTTTTGCAACTTCTTACTGAAGTCACTTTTAAACTCACCACACAGTTCTATTTCCCAACATGCAGCCTGGCACAGCAGGTAATTTCATATCCAAATGCACTAAAACTGCCAAAACACCACTTACATTTCTTAAAATAAAATCATCCCACCCCAACACCAGCAGATGTTCTCTGCCAAAAAGAAAACTCTGTCACTCACAATACAATGATGTGAAAAAAAAAAAAAAAATCATGTGCCATTTCAAGATTTACCATTTTGCTCTTTAATGCATTTTTAAAAGTATGTTAGTATTTTTTTTTTCTATCTTAGATAAACAGATATCCCAATACAACAGAAGAAGAACTCTTTAGTAGTAAGGGCTGTTACAGAAATGAAAACAAAATTATAGCAGCAATATGCATTGATACATTTCATTTTTGGACTTTTTCTAAATGATGACAAGAATCAGAAAGGAATGTAATTCCAGTAGTGTAAGGCAAGGTGCATTTATTTGAACACTATTCATATAAAGTTGAAGATTATGATGCTTTACAATAAAATAAAAGAAAAACACCAAATGTGTACATGCAGCTGACAATATACATACAGTAGACAAAGGTAAAGAATTGATTGGTAAGTAGATGCAGAAAGCCAGCAGTGCTCGCCAACCCTGTCTTCCGCATTTGGCAAGAAGAACACAGCTTATGTCCTGGGAAAGAATTGCTGGACATGCCTAATCCATCCCTTGCAGTTCTCTGCAGATATGTCCAGGCCCCTAGCATTCATTGCATCCAGGGGGCATCTGGTTATGTGGATGGTGGTCATAAACTGTCTGCCGACTTGAGGAAAAGAACTCTTCTGTGGGATTGAGGAAGGTAGAGAAATGTAGCAGGAAGAGTGATATTAATCTAGGAAGGGCTGTAAACCTCTTTGTGGCAGCTAGGAAGTGGTGAAAGTAACTAGTGAAAGTAACCAATGACCTACTCATGGCCTCAGATCGTGCTTGTCTTTCATTGCTGGTGCTTTGAGATCTCAGTGCAGCATTCAATACTATTGACCATGACATTCTCCTAGACCGACTAGAATCCCTTGTTGGTATTACAG
>JAACJT020003338.1:0-10117 GCA_009936485.2 Gymnarchus niloticus | reverse complement strand
TTTTTGTCAAAAAAAAAAATATAACTGTCAAACAGTCCCACGCACCGGAAATTAAATTCCCCCAAAACCCCCGGGGTTTTGGGTGTGTGGGGGGGGGGGGGGGGGGGGGGGGGGGCACCCTCACATTCTCACCCTCTTTTGAGTTTTGAACTCACAACACTCTGGTCATGGTCTGCTTTGTCAGCCTGGGCCCCACCCCAGCTCATCTAAACCTCCCTTTTTGATTCCTCTGGGCTCCTTGCTGACAGGAATTCTTGTAGAAGGCAGGGGACCAGGACCCCAAGTGAAGAAATCGTTCTGAAATAGAATGCCAAGCAGAGTCCCGGCCGCCAGCATGCACAAAAGAGTTACGCCTACCCGTGAAGTACAATGACAAATCTGGTGATATTTTCATGTCGGCCATGCCGTTTTTTTTTTTCCTTTTTGCAGCATTGGCCCACAGCATTTGGTATTACAACCATACGTGAAATGCTGGCCAGCTGGCCAGGACACAAGCCAACAGTGGGAGAAGAAAACGTGCTACATTTACCCAATGCTTTTTGGGCGCCTCTCTGAATACTATTACCCAAAAAAAGAGAGGAAATAAAAAAGCATGTTTGTTTTTAGTCTTGGATATATTTCTGCAATGCTAAACCGGGTCAGCCCAGGCTTCTGCTCATCACCAGAAACCGTCGCCAATATGAGCTTTCAGAAGATGTTATAATTGTACGTAGAAAAAAGAGAAGTTTTCTAATCAGCGGCATTACCTCGGCACCTGGCCTGGGGATGGTGATCAGTTGGCATGGTGATACTCCTGTCCACATTAAACCTTTGTCTCATAATTATTACTGGATTTTCTGTGGCTAAAACCTCACCCTTTTCACCTTTATTTTTCCTCGATGCAGAAGGGTGCTGTATATCCACGGCTGTTGGAAAGATAACCCGATGATAACATTCTTGGGTGGTTGGTTGGGGAACAAGCAAACCAGTCATTACCCTGAGACCACTACGTTATAACTGTGCCCAGCAAATCAGTAGACTCATGACTACGGCTCTGTTGCACTCACACCTGTCGTTGTGTAGTCATGGGACACATAAAAACCTGTCTTCCCACCTTACATGACCCCTCCCCCCTTGATAATTATCTAATCATCCCAATGAGTCCACTGTCATATCCTCAGCTCATCGCCTGGCCCAGTTCCTCCTGGACAGGATGGACTCCCATTTTAAAATGCTGTTCATTGACTTCAATTCAGCATTCAGCGGCATCATCTCCCAAATGCTGACCAGGAAGCTCTGATGCTGTGAGATTTCAACACCGCTCTGTGACCCTGGGATGCTGGACTTCCTGAATGAGAAACCTCACACCATCAGCATTCGCCAATTACATGGCAAGTACCGCCTCGCTGACCACGGCTCACCCCGCTGACTCACGACCGTACCGCAATGCGCAGTTCAATGTTAACAGCATCGTGATGTTCACTGACGACACGACAGTGGCGAATCTCATTAGGAACAGTGATGTCTGCATACAGACAGCAGGTGCAGTGGCTCACAGACTTGTCTTTTAACCTGGGCAGAATAAAAGAGATGATTGCTGACTTCAGGAAAGCCAAGGTTATCCACTCCCCACTGCACATTGATTGATCAGCGGTGGAGAGTGTCAGGAGCACTACATTTCTGAGAAGGTATTTGACGGAAGACCTCACCAGGACTCTCAACACTTCCTGCAGTGTCTCCAAATCCTGTATTGAATGTTTTCTGCCCGGCTGTGTCGCTGTCTGGTTTGGGAGTTACCAAGTGTATGAACGTGTGCACAATGCTGTTTGTGGGAGCAGTTGTTTTACACAAATCCAAGACTTATTAGCATGACTAAAAAATCTGTCTTATTATTTGTTCTTATGAAAATAATCAATTGAACTCAGCTCCCAGTCCCAATGTATATGCTTCAGGTGCCCAGAAGACTAATTGGAAACTTCATATTATGGATACTATCCTTTGCTTCCAGGCTATTTCAGTCCTTACTAATGGAGTGTGCTCATGCCCATGTCAGAATGGTTCTGTTATTTTTAAAAGTGGCAGGCCAGGTGTGACCACATAGGAACCACTAACATGGAGACTGGAGCCATTTAAACTAGACACCAGGGACAACAGTGTTAGCACTTTGTCTTTTGCTTAGTATAAAGAAAGCAACCAAGCTTCCACCTTCCTCTAGAAGTCCAGGATGCAGAATGAAGATCGTTGAACGACTAGCAGAGAGAAGGGATCCCTGTGTGCACGATTTGGACATGGGGTCTCAACAGAACACACATCTAGTAACCAACAGTAAGTCACCATCGACAGGTCGAACTTCGGTCCTGTTGTGTCCAGCCCTATGCCATGTGTGGTGTGATGATTTCTCTTCAACCGGAGTTTGCGCATCCCGACTAACAAGCAGCCAAGAATCATACACCAGAAAGTGAAACCTGTCTCCCGAGCACTAAACTCTAGACAGCACACAGGCGGCACACAGGTCTGAGTTTGCGATGTGGTGACTGCAGTGTTCCCTGCATCTCTTGCACAAATTGAACATTTCTGGAGTCTCCAGATCTTTATATGATAGCCTCAAATTGCCCTCTCCAGTCTCAAAGAAGCATATGTATGAAAGGTCCTCCTTTTGCTCAGACTAAATCCCCTAATCAGGCTGCACATCCCCCTACCCTGACTGTATCCCCTTATCCTCAGGGTGTAAAGTTACACAGCTCATCCCTGTCTTTCGTCAGCCATGCCAGCATCTGATGCGGTCTGACAACCTCAGTCACCACCAGCCCCGTCTCTCGCACTGCCCTTTCTTCCTCACATTACCTCTATTTATAAATTGTTCATCATCAGTGATTATTTTACTCTGGTTGGAGTGTGATCTGAGGACTCGCGGATGCCAAGTGTGTGTTTCTCCATGTCTGAGTGTGTTTGCAATGACCTGATCGGTTGCCGGTTGAGCTGCTCCTGCCTGTAATCAGTACTGAGTTTCAAATACTTGCATATTAGAATTTTGTCACAATGAGATGCTTTCAGGCACGTGACAACACAAGAACAACAATAAATACAAAATCAAGCTAAGGGACAACACAAGAATGGGAAATCCATGAATATTTTCCTGAAGAGCAAGTCAATAGGGCAAGACAGGAAGCGTAATCACAGTGCCAATTGCACCTGTCAGGATACCGTTTACTATTGCGTGTCTGTCAGAAGAAGATTTTGCCAGCTGGTGACAAAAGTCAGTAAATTCAGTCTAAGCACCAGCAGGAAGCTTCGCCCCCATGTTAGCCATCGGGAGCTTTCGTGGACAATCCCCACCTTAATCCAAGCTCTGGCGATGTGGTAGAAATAGAAATGTGACCATATATGGCGGACGCTGCAAATCAGCCCATGCAGTGGAGCTTCACCCACCGGCTTCCTGAAAGACATTCTCTGGTCCTGACTTCAGTTCCTCCTGTCGCTCAACAAATTCGTATGTTTTCCTCTTTAAAGCATTCCAACAATAAGTGCTGTTATTTTTCTTTCACAAAGTCTGCCTTACCATAGCCACATTGGGATCTTTTCCAGCTCCTCGTACACATTCTCATTCACTGGGTGTGTTCTCTCTCTCATCCATTCTGTTACTTCCAAAGAATTCCTCCTTTCACACCTTGGAGACTTCACACTCTCCTTCTGCACACCATCTGTATCAAGTAGAGTGTGTCAAAGACACAGTTATGTACGTCTGAGGACGGATGAGAACAGGAGACAAAACCTGGTTAAATTTTTGTCTTTAGACTTGGGAGGGGTGTATGTTTTGCAATAAACAGGCCTGTTCTTAAAAAATATGATTCCTTCTGCTTCCTGACAACTGGCTGATGGGCAGGACTATGCACTGCAGAGCTATAAGCCTTAGCTATCCATTGCAGATCTATAGGGTTTAGATATGACCTGTGTTTATATGCAGATCTCTGTGATAACCCAGCCTGAGCCTTTTGAATGTATGGTGACCAGGAGACACAGGAGATCACAAACTGTCATGATCCCCTAATTTGTTTGGTCTTTGTCACTCCTATTGACTGACTATGTAGACACACACAAGCCTTATGAGATGAATGACATGAATGACTTTTGGCATGTTATAAAATAAGGAGCCACTTTGAATTCTGCCCAAGTAGTACAAGCAAAACCTATCATGTGATAATGAAAAGGGGGGGAGTTACATCCCCTGACACCCAGGGTGTTATGGGTGATAGTTGTGAGTGGGAGAGGTCAAAGTAGGCATGACTGGGACTTTGAGATTCATTTGTGGTTGGTGGAGTCTCGTGTCAGCACTGAAATAGAGTAGGAACCAAGGTGAACTTTACATGTGTTGGATGGAGAGGTGGGGAGTGTTCTATGGCATACATGAAATGAATACTGTTCATCATAACCCAGAAATAAGTATATCTTTGATCCTGCCCATTGACAGTGTTGTCTCTGTCCTGTAGTATCACTGAGGTCTCGGAGCGGTCTCGCTCGGCTCTGGGGATGGTGCAGATTTCGTTCAAGAAAATACTCTACTAAAAGAAGCTGGAGGTGAGAAGGGAAGAGACGTTTGAACAAAAGTAGAGTGCTCTGCATGAGAAGAAGAAGACAACAGAGGTTATGATGGATGGACCGTGCAGAGAGGAAGTCAACGACAGGTGAGGCCTGGTGTGCTAGAGACCATGAGGAGAGTCGGAATCGACTGAATGACCGGATGGCTACAACAACGGTTCTCCGGCTTCACAAACAGGGAGGTCATTGCACCCTTTTGCCGGGAACTCAAGGATAAGCTCAGGGAATGTGTGGTAGCATAGTTTAGTAGCTTTGAATGTTTCACTTAAATGTGATATAATTAAATCATGGACTTTGCAAATACAGAATGCAAGAAGGAGTGAAGATGGGCAGTGATACATTCTTGTGATGATGGTTGGCATGTAACAAACTGACAAACACCATCTTAACATGCATCCACAGTGTACTGTGCGAGGTTTCAGTTTATCGTTTATCCATGTTTGCATATGGAAGAATTCCTAGTGATCACTTTGTCACAAAGCATAACAGTTGGGCCACAGCGCTTCATCTGACATCATCTACCCTAGATACCGTCTTCCTCTGCCACAACAGTCCCATGATCAGTGGCTAAACTCAGTACCCACATCGTGGCATGTTTGTAAACCTTGCCAAAATGAAATGGGCCATTTTATTTTTCAAAGACAAAACACCAAAATCTAACCTTTCTAACAGGAATCAAAGTTGGACATATCTAATAATTAATAAATTATCCAAAGATGGACCTTCACTTTGTGGACAATGTCTCATCTCAGAGCGGGACAGAATTTTACAGAGAAAATGGGCCAGATTTAATAAATAATAAAAAAAAAAAATCCAGTCCATTGTAGGAAAAATGAAATTCATCACCATTCCGTCCCATTCCATCTGCTCTCCATTCTCTCGTTCTTATCGCTGCTGCCAGACGGTACCGGAACTAATAAAAAGGTAACACTTCGCTCAGAGTGCATCTTGATAACTCTTATTTAGTTTGCCTGTCTTCTGAATTACACCTCTATAGCGCTATGCCACGTTCCACAGGCTGTTCACGCACCCCCACCCAGATTCACAAACACTCAGACTTGTGGTAATGAGGGCGGCGAGTAGGTCCGGAATTTGTTGGTTTGAAGTTGGCTCTAGTGCATTAGCGAAAGTGCAGTAGGCTTTGATCCATTTAGTGTGATGTTCTACGGCTCTGTGCCTTTGTTGCAGGAGAAGGCGTAGCGGTTACGGAGCCATACTACAGAAATTTATTTTGCCTATTTTTAATTGTCAAAGTACTGTACAAAAGTGTTAGGTCTGAAAGGAAAATTATGTTTCAAGCTATTATTGTGGCAGTAAACGTATGTTTGCTCATGAAGAAGATAAAACTTATACAAATAAAGAGTAATCCAACATAAAGTTGCAAGACTTTTGTGAATCCAAGCCACTATCAGTTTTTGCTGTATTTCACCACCAGCTTGATTAATTAATCAACTTCATGAGGTATTGATTAGCCAAACGAGGTGTGCTAGTGGTCCAGTTCAACAAATATATGGGTAAATTGGATGGTATCTGCTGGGGGAAACAGAGATGAGATTCTAAAATGGAAATGCTGACACACTTTGACAGCTATAAAATTAAAGCTTTACAGAAACATAAATACAATTTAAATGTGATTTTCATTGCCAGCTGAGGCTATTGGTGCGGCTGGTGAACACGTACAATGACCGCATAACCCTTGGGGGATGGAAGGGGCATCGTCCTAAGATGCTAGGACCACTCTACTTGTGTGTCTAGGAGTGTGAGTTTAGCCTGCAGGTCAGTGTACAAGCAGCATGAGGTCAGCATAATCTACCCTCCATATTCGGGAAACCACACTGCAACTATTGGGGAAAAAGAACAGAGAGAAACAATCTCACACGTTTTCCGTGCCTTAAAAAGTACAGCCATACGTTTGAACTTTGCCAAATGGAAGCCAACGTTTCAGCATACTAGACAATCATTCCCTTGTCCCCCAACTGTTATGTTTCACTCTCGTTACCTGTGTAACAAACGTCCCGATTTGGTACACATCGCTAGTTTCCTTATCTAATGTTTTATGAAAAATTCTGCGGCACTGGTCAGTGACCAGTGGGTGCATGGGGACACAGCAAGTAACAGCTGGTGGTACTAGGTGTTGAGAACTCATTAAGCTCTGAGTCTTTATTATGTGAAAACATGGGACAATATTAAAAAGTACTTACCAGAATTTTACCTACCTGTTACCCACCGCATTACCTTGCAGGTGACCGGTTCCTTCTTTTTCTAATCAGGAAGACAGAGCAGCCTCATGATCACATGTCCAGATCTATGACCGTGCTGCCAGCCAGGTTCAGATCAGAGTAGAACAAAGTGTTCCCATTCCCCAGGGGCATGTTGGGTCAGTCCAGGGCACCAAGGGCAGCCGGAGTTAAAACATTTAATGCTTCTGTCAGGACCTTATTCTACAGTTCCTCTCTCATTGGCCCTTAGAGGGTTTCAGGTTGTTCCATTTTGATCAAGTCAGTGGACTGAAAGCCAGTGCGGGCTGCATTTTCCTTACATAACAGCTGGTCGCACACTGGTTCCCCGGTGTTCATAGCTCACCAGCACAGATGCTAAAACCTGCTGTTCTACTCTGGGGGCGGCTGGCTATGGAGTAAGACGGGATGGCAGAGTGTGTGACACATTTTTTGCATGCTGAGAGTGGCAGAATGGCCCTTCCTAGGCATAAACTCAAAGTTTATCTTGTGAGAAATCTTACAAAGCCAAGTGATATTGCAGCATAGTTTACTGGTTTGAATACTACTAAATCTTCTTGGTTCTTATACTGGGAATGACATTGTAACAAGTGAAACAGGGCAAAAATTGGAAATGATCTTAACTAACACATTAATATTTGAATAGTTTAATTGTGCGAAAAGGGAGATAAATCGACTGTGGAATTGAACACTGAAAAATCAAATAATTCTCTTAATGTTCCAAAAAGAATGAGTGCCTAGAAAAATGTGGTCAGATTTTTAAATGTACTGTATGTTCCAAGCTCAAAACCGGAGTGAGTTTAGCACTTTGAAAACTCCAGTTCCAGCTGCCCGGCTGTCCAAAGCTCAATGAACCTGAAAAATGGGAAATGGATTCTTAAGTCATTTTATTCCCCACACAGGATAAGTTCTGTTTGCACGCTTCATTAAAGAGAACTTTTCATTAGGAATTAAACGATCCCACCGTCTCTGCGTTTGGAAGTGTTTACAAGGGGAAGTCTTGGCCAGTCTGCCTCACTCTTCATCAAATGGAAATTAACAGGAATTGAAAAAGGCATTTGAGCAGATACAACAAAGCAAGGGTTGACTCGTGATTTTACAGCTTCGAGAACTCATCGATTTCAGCCAAACGACTTAAGTCAATGTGGATAGCCTGCTATTGTGCTTGGCTTAAATACATTATTCAATGAGTGTCATGCTTAGGACGACTTCTTTTATTATTATTTGCCAGTTGGGCAGTGATCTCCATTCCTTAAATCCAGAGTGACCACGTATGAATCTCAGCAGTGTTAACACCATGAACTCTTCCTGTCCAGTATGAGGATAGTTAAAGTTTCTAAAACAACACCATTGCTTGTTATGAAAGCAGGTAACACATGGCATAAGGTAGGAAGTCTATACTAAGAAACACAGAGCAGGACAAAAGAGGTCTAACACCAAAGTCTACACCATAGATATCTTGTAAGGTTTTATTTGATGTGGGTGACTCTTGTTCTCTGGACTCTCATGTATTTCATGGATAGAGACACCAATCCGTGGTGTTAGCGAACACTCACAAACACTTTGCTCATATAAAAGTGGTTCTTAACCATCTCCATATACCTGTAGACCTCCAGAGATTTAAATATGTATTCTGCTCAGTCAGGAGAATTTAATCAAGGGTTGGATAAGCAACGGTGAGAGTCAAGGGTGTAGGGTGGGTGGGACTTCCCTAGAGTGGGTGGGACTTCCCTAGGGTGGGTGGGACCTTCCTCAGTTCTGGCTGTATTTAGCCCATTCAGGAGCAAAGATGAACCCTGGTGACATGTGAAAACTGAGCATTAGCTTTGTAAATCATAAACATAATATTCTGGAGGCGTTTCTTTCAACCTGTTCTCACATTTACCTTTTGTTCTCCCAGCTGAGAGATGCACTGGCACCATATGTTGAAATGTCATCACCTCAATGCAGAAACGCTGGCCATTAGCTAAAAAGAAAAAAAAACTGCAACAGTTGCTTAAAAAGGCAAAGTGTCTCGGTAATTAGCAGGTTGTGCTGATGTTATACGAGTACAGCAAATTGATGCTCTTTTTTTTGGGGGGGGGGGGGCAACTGGGGTGCATCTTTAATAGCCGTGATTTCATCCTTGGGACTCCTGTGCTTCCATTTCATATGGGGGTGGGGGCAACTTCTGTTCAACTTCTGCTGTGATTCTTGCCAATATCCTTGGACATGGCTGGAGTCCTCAGCAATCATTTTCCTATTTTGTGCCTGTTGCATATTTTCAAATAAACAATTTTCTGAGCATTTAAAAAATCTATTCCAGTATATTTTTCATAGTCTTTCTCATACATAACGTGCTCCTCGTTGCAAAAATAAACTGAAAAAAAAATGTGATGGACTGACCACGGGAACGTCTTTGTACTCTGCGTGTTTGGGAAGATGTTTGGGGGGTGGAGCAACTAGTCACACTGATCAGAAATTACCCTGAATAATTGTTTTAGCACGTGGCATAATGCTTAAAGAGCTAAGTTTAAAGGTTTGTAGAACTGAGTTCCTGGATATGAGCCATAACTGTATATTCTAACAAGGGGATCCCTTTCTCTTCCCGCAAAAAAAAAAATCTGTCACAAGCATATTTCAACTCAGTAGCTGAGTAGGAAGTTTTTAAACAGCCCCAACTAATCAATGTCCGATAAATATTCTCTTCTTTTCACCGCCCTCTCTATCTATCATCTATTACCCTATAACTACTGCCAGGGTGCCTTCGGGGACTCAGCACAACCATCCAAGGAACATTTTTCACATACACCATCACCAGTGCATACCAAAGTTAAAGACACAACACAAGGTTCACTGTGACATTACCTCTTCCATGTGGTCCCATTTGTGCACAAATCTGGGTTCTGGCTTCTATTGGGCAGCCAATAAACCCAGCCCTGCCATTGCCTGGCCAGAAAGCATTCAAATCTCTGTAATGGACTGTTCTGCAAACACATCCCAGGCCTAGTATCGCCCCGGCATTCTTTCTCTGAGGTAGAAGCATTTCTTCACAACAAAATACTCAGAAATTAAAAAACGTCTAAATCCTAAAGGGATATTTTTCAGAAGTGGTGCTGAATTTCCTTTATTTGCCTTTGTTTCGAGTTTCTTGTCAGAAACCTCCAGTGAAGCACTGCGAGATAACATGCACATCTTAAGATTTAACACAGAGGCACTGGAGGTAAACTCTGATGCAGGGAGTGTGTGTATGGGGTGGGGGGGGGGGGGGGGGTTGGGGTTGGTGGTGTGTTTTTGGGTTTTTTGGGGGGCGCATTTTGTTTTTC
>JAACJT020003337.1:0-10118 GCA_009936485.2 Gymnarchus niloticus | reverse complement strand
TACTCCACAGGGATACCGTGGCTGAGAATCAAGTCTAAAGTGTGGTTACCTGAGTGAGTAGGCCCTACTACATTCTGTACAACATCAACAGATGTTGATGTTTACTTGGTTGAAAGGTTCCCATTTGGGACATCTTGACAGGTTGGGACATCTTGAACTGCTTCGGTGTAACTGTCCTGACTCTAGAAGGTTTTACTTGAGCTCTTTTATCTTACATTTAGAAATGAGGTAGAAGGGGAGTGGTAGTGCCCTTCAGATACTGTGAAATTGGGCTGCATAAATGCTAGATCCAGCAGGGGTATGATGGAATCATTAGCCAGCAGACCTGTGAGGTGGGGGGGAGTGGTGGCATGCGCCCTGGGTTTGAATGGATAATATATAAAGTAAGATGATGCCCCAAAGATTCTTAATTGTTGTGCCAGTTTGTGTGTGTGTGGGGAAGGGGGGCCGCAGAGTCTCAGGGGTATACTAAGGGGTAGGCTGTGTTATCCTGTCCATCTGAAGGACATCTTTCATGGCCCCAGCTGCTTCAGCTGGCGGGAGTGAATGAGCGAGTGGTTCTGGATGCGTTAAACTTATTCTGTCTCCATCTGGAGACCAAGCAGCAGGGAAATACAGTATGTGAGGAGTTTCCATGATTCCCTCTGGACAGTCCATACGTATCAAGGTGTGTAACTCTGCCTGTATTCTGTGTCATTACTGTGAAAACCTGATTTATGGATTGGTCTCTCTGAATGCTGTCTTGAAAAAAGACAAAATGATTTCTGATCCTGGGTCTGACCTGTTGGCTCTTCAGACCAGGATTTCCATCCTGGTTCCACAGTATAAGAGTATACGAGATCGATTAAATCATTCTATTTTGGGCCTTTCAAGTTCAAAAGGACCCTAATAACTAAATTAGTGGCTCTGTGATGGTCATTGGAGAAGACAGTTCATAGTAAAAAGCCACTTCGTCAGCAGGGCGGAGATTAGCAAGGTCTGTTTATAAATATAATTGGGTCTTTTCTGTGTTTTTGATTTTTAATTGAGGATATTCTGGTTTTAAGTGAAACACCTTCTGAGTGTCTGATCACCAGAAGCCAATTCAACAGCCCGTGTTCACGCAGCCCAGTCCTACGCAGAGGAGCTTCTTTCTTGATAATGGTGTGTGAAGCTGTCATCGGAGCTCAGAAATGTAGTCGATATGCCTCTTCCCTGCTGGCTCCTTTTCAAATGCATGCAGTCTTTGAGGTTTGGAAGCTAATGCATATGAGAGCTCACCTTTTGCTGCATTGCATTAAACATAAGCATACAGGCTTGTTGGGAGATTGGGGTGACCCCAAGGAGACGGTGGGCTGAATTATGGATGTGAGCCAGTGCAGTTCCTTCAAGCAAACTTCATCTTGAAAAATGCACCAGCCCCTGGGATTCTTAAGTGCGGAGTATTAGGAGCTGCCCTGATCGCCAATGCTACGTACTGGCATGATAGACATGGCGAAGGTGTGGCCAGGGTGTGGCCGTGGGGGGGGCTCCAGCAAAAATGTCCTGGTGGCGAATTTCAGTTATAATTGGAATCTTTGGGATATCAGAGGTCAAATTAACAACATTCAATAGAGGAAACTTGCAAGAAAAAAGAGAGTATAAAAAAAAATGTAAAAGTACTAGGAAAAGAAGAAGGAAGAGATCTGAATGTGGTTCTCGTCACTGCAGGATGACTACGCCTTTGTAGCTATGTTTTCATGGCGACGGCCTCACCTTCACTCTCACCAGCTACCTGTCTAGGATGAGGTCTTCTGAAGCTGCGATCCCTAATCACAATAAAGATGATCTCTGTGTCCTCCTTCAAAATGCATCAGCTACATGTTTGGTGATCTCTGGGGGAATCTTGCTTGTTGGATTTGTGCCTGTTCTGTACTCTGAAAAGTAATGGCCGGTCACTGAGGGGTGACCTTTTGTCTAACAAAATTTGTGGGTGGGGGAGGGTCTGCCTCTAGTTGCCTGCCTTGTCCGGAACTTATGTCTGGAACAATCTGCCCATGCAGTTTGAGGATAAAGCCTCTGGCTGTCTGCAGCTGACTCTGCCTGTTTGACATCAAGGCATGTCTTCCTCATAATAATTTTGCTAAGCCAAACAACGCATGGGATATGTAATTGCACTGGCTGAAAACATTCCCCCATCTATTTCCCTGGAGATGGATGGAGAACTTCCATCCTTCTGCCAAACACTTGGCCAGAGTTATGGGAGCTTAGACCCCATCTCAGGTGACATAGGACACAAGGCTGGCGTATACCCTGGATGTGATGCAAACCCATGGCATGGCTGAAAAAGTTCTTTTAAAACCTGTTATTTCCAAGTCTAAACGTCATTCTTCTTACCACTTTTGTACTCTCTGTTATTTAGCATCTTCAATAGATTCCAGTTTTCTCCTGATTCTGTAACAGAACCAGACATTGATATCTGCTGTAATGTGAAAAAACCCATGTTAGATCTTTCTGAGGGAATTCAGAAGGTGTACCTGCTATGCTGATCCGTGACATCAGTCACATCACTGCACTGCTGAGAGTCCCTGTTACATTCCTCTTCTCAGGCTGAATTGTGTATTACAGGGGCTCCAAACAGGAGCTGAGCTTATGGGGGCTCCAAGCTGGGGCTCTTGGTAGGAGGTCCTGTCAGAAGCCTGATTGCATTTCACCAGATTTCAGTCTTAAACAATTTCACCTGGCAACCTAACAGGACATCGGAGAGTCTTGTGTCTCAGTACAGGATGTTAACACTGAGAAGAGTGGCATGACCCCTGCTGTCTAAGGGGGTTGCCATGATCAGGATGGGTCAGCTTCTTTTGCTTATCATAATGTATAAATTTGCTTTTCATTTAGATTTTGCATCTTACTGTTTCTGGCTCTCTGCATGGCCTGTAAGAACCCTAAATAGACTGCCTTCCAATGCGATTGTCATGGCAGGCGGTTTGGTTAAGGCCAGTACACGATGTGTTCATGTGACCAAAAACAAAGAAGGCAACGTGTGAAAATACGTAGCAAATCCTAAGCCAGTCACACGTTCAGTGCTGTTATTTTACTGTTTAGTGCCTTCTTCTACTTCTTCTGCCTGTGGGGACAATGACACCTGGCAGCCAGATCTGATCTCATTAGCAGCCTAATAACCTTTGTGGCAGTCCGCGGTTACCTGAGCCTCTGATCTGATCAGTCTTTGGCCATCTGTGCATCTTCAAGCCTGTTCATCTTATTGTTGAATCGACACACTCTTAAGATGCCTGGTCCATGCACTGCAGCGTCACACAGACACGGTTCCGCTCTTCTAGGGCAAATCATACTGCTCCACCGAGGCAGTGGGCAGGCCGAGTGTGTGTGAGGACTGCCTTCAGGCGCCTCCTACAGAGGCAGAGCTCTCCTCATCTGATCATGAGGTTCTCACAGCACGTTTCTGTAGGGTCTTTCTGTTACATTCGCTGAAGTTGTGAGCTAAAGTGTTATATGTACATGTTCTGTGGATTTGACGTGCCTTGTGTTACCACACCTGTAATATGATGTGGACTTCATGCTGCTGCTTACTGCCGCAGGTCCAGAAAAAAAATATCTCTGGCTTACTGACCATCTGGAAAAAGGCCTAAGGTTAGGACAAGCATGGGGGTGTGAACTCACAGCTGCCTGTCTCACCTGTTCTCCAGCTGGTGTGAACTGGAAGCTGTCCTCAAGCGGTTCTGCTCGGAGTCCCGATTCCTTCAGAAGAAGTTCTTGCCCTCACGGACAACCAGTCTCCACCCAGAACCCCGCCCACAGCGTCAGGTGACACTATGAGCCCGTAACCTTGTCCACAGATCTGAATGACGCACATGCTGCAAAGTCCACCTTAAATTTAATTGCACATCCCGATGAATTGCCAGTTTATTTGGTTACAGGTTTGGTTTGTTCTCAGAATGATGCATTTAAATATGGCTTTGGAGCCATCATGAAATGTTCCTCTGAGTCAGCAACACATTTCAGCTGCACTTTGAATGTCTCTTGAAACTTGATTATTCACTGAATTATCTAGAAGAATTTTGGAATGAAACAGCCGATTCACTTGGAAAGCTACGTTATCAAAGCTGCCATATTTTTTAAATTACTCAAGAACTGTTAACATGACAAAATGTTCTTATTTTCATGTGTATATATAGAAAAATGTTGAGATATATTTTCAAATATTTTAAGAGCAGACATTTACGTCTGCTCGCTTCACTTATTCTCAATTAATAAACTCAAAGTCGTCCCAAATTTTAATGACTGCGGCTACACAAAAGCTGTTAATTTTTGTATAACTATAGTAATTGCTTCTCTGCATTTCCCCCAGAATGACTGCTCAGACCAGCTGGCTGTGCCAGAATGCAGTGATGCCGTATCGGAGGGGTGGTGTACACTGCATGTAGTCATTCTACCAACTAGCAATCTGTTCCACATCTTAGCCAACTGCATAGTTCGCCTGGCAGGAAGAGTCCTCCAGGTCGTGATGTAACCACGAACGGTAAACTGGAGGACATTTCCCAATCGATAGATGGTTTTACGGCCTGTTGTAGCGAACAGAACCCAGCCCTCGGCTCCGCTTGTAGGAACTCAGGCCGACTGGCCCAGCGTCTGAGCCTGAATGGGCCAAGGACACAAAGGCCACCCAGCTGGCAGACGTGCTGTGTGGATCAATTTCATTCCATAAGAGTGGGGTTAGGTGGCTTCTCTGCAGCAGCCTGCCAGTTAGCCTGTATAATTAATAGGCAAGTCTGAGTGCCACCAGATGAATGCAGCCAGGCACACGGGCCCTGACCAAAGGACTGGGCACATGTGCCTCGGTTTGGGCGGAATCAGCCCTTTACTGTGGCACTGACGGGAAAACGCCCACACAACTGAGTCATTGTGGCCGAGGCTGCGATTGGCATTTGGCCCCCTGACTCTGGTTACTCCCCCCCGAGCACCAGGAATACAAACCCAGCCACGCTGAGATGACATGAGAGTAGGGATAGCTTTTCATCTCTGATACTGATAACACAACCTTAATATTGGCCAATAGTCTTTCTAGTTCCACTTTGCTGAGTATTGAGTTCTATTGAGATGTATTGTCTGGCCTGCCCTGGTCACCGCAGTCCTACTGTTTTTCCGCATTGTGGCTACCCTGCTTTGCCGCATTGTAAAGCTGTCTGGAGTAGCTCAAGTTGAGGATATGTAGACTGTAGCTATTTGTTTATGAAATAAACCTTTTGCATTTACACAATGCGTTGCTAATTTCTTCTGTTAATCATGGAATGTCTCACACTTAACTTTTAGGCCATTTGTATACCATAGATAATTTTTCCATGTAATAAAATGCTCAAAGTGTGGAACAAATCCTCCAGTCCCGTAAAGGAATAATAATGAAACAAATGAAATGAAAGGCTGGGGTGCCTGGCTGTCATCAGATTCTGACTTCAGTTCTTCAGATAACCGATCCAGTGCTAGGATAGAGAGCTGGCTGAATGGCCCTTTTCATCAGACAGATCAGTGTACTGGTGGCATCTTTGGGGAACCAGAAGACTGCGTGGAGATCCAAGGTTTGAAACGTTGGCTTGTCTCAGTGCTGAAAGTCACCAGGTACACTCACGCGTGGGCTGAGAAAGATGGCCTTCACGACTGATTGATCTCCAAGGGAATGTAAGAAGGAGCCTTTTAATTGGGATGAGCTAAAATTTCTGGCTACATGGAAGTCTTGGGTCCCAGGAATGGCCTTCAAGGCAGTGAATGCCAGGGCTGTGGTTGAAGGGAGGAGGTAGAACAGGACAGGGATCAGGAGACACACAAAAGGACACATTGAAGCCAAATGTGAAAGTGCAGGGAATTAAAGAAACCTCTATGGTTCTCTCAGGTTCTGCCTGGGTCTTCTGTAAATCTCGTACACATGCTCCACTTCCATAACAAGGTTATTTATGCTTCTCCTATAATTTGGACTTCTGTGTTACACATGACTGTCATTTGATTTCAGCTCATGTGCTGTGGTCTTCCTTGATTAACATTCACACTCTCATACTGGCCATGAGAGCCATGTATTGTGGATGGGGGACCACACAGTTCGTGCTCAGTCAGTGTTGTTTCCATCCATCCCTGTTGGTAAAGCCTATGATTCCACACCACAGCTGTCTGAAAGCTCGGCCCTGACCAGGTCAGTGAGGGCAGAGACATGACGACTGAGTGCAGCTGTAGGGCCGGATTGTTTGTGTGAAAATGTGAAGACATGGAAAGAAATACCAAAAGGTCAAATGGCTGAATGTGATTAGAAGATCGTTAATCGGTGCTTCCGTTAGGTAGAAACACATTTCTGAAGAAAGCAGAGTCTCCTTTGGAAAGAGAATAAAGACACTGTCATTTCACTTCGTGTCACCGTAAAATAACATATTGTAGGTAACCCCTGAAATGGAGGACACTGGGGTCATAGAAGACAATGTGGGCGGTTCAGTGGTCAGGAATGTCTTGTTTTGTTCCTCCTGTTTATCTGTAATTAGACACAAAGAGTGATTTGTGTGATTTTTATGGAACTCAGTGACCATTTTCTTGTCTTGTGGCTTTTGGCAGTCCCAGTGCTAATCTACCAATCAGGATGATTACTCGTCACCTCACGGTATATGCAGAGCAGTAAGGATTATAGCTGACAAAGGGTGACCTGCCATCAATTCCATGATCCCATTCAGTAATAAGCGTAGGAAGGACCTTCATGTGAAAAAATTACAATATAGAAATATGTATTTTTAGATAAAGAAATCAATGAACAAATTAGCCTAGAACACACGCAACAGGTGTGATTGAGAGTAGAAGAGAGCTGATAGCTACTGGTCTGAGCTGAGGATTTAGTCTGTTTTTCTCATATTTTGCTTAAGTTATGGTGTCACTCCAAATTCTGACTTTAATGACATGTTCTTTGATATACTCTTTTGATTGCTGCTGTCCAAATGACTGTTATATCTCACTGTTATTTCATATATACCTATATTCAGTGTTGGCCTGAGGAGGATGGGCTTCTTCCCCCTTGAGTCTGGTTCCTCCCAAGGTTTCTTCCTCCTGAGGGAGTTCCTCCTTGCCACCTTCACCTTTGGCTTACTCTCTGGGGACTCTGGGCCCAGGACTATGTAAAGCGCTTTGTGACCGTGCTCCGTGTTAAAGGCGCTATATAAATAAAATTGAATTGAATCGAATTCACTGGCTGTTAGTAAGCCTTTGTTGCTGCTCTGACTCACTCTTTAACCTGTTGGTCACTTCAGCTGAATGAATTTATGTAAATGGAAATCCACAAATTATGTTCTCTGTTAACTTTCCTGTAAAGATCAGAAAATAAATATCTCTTACATATTTCAGACAGTCAAATTTTTGTGAAAAATTTATCAGTAAATGCAAGTGTGTTTTCTAAATGGCATCATTTTCAAAGACACTGCAGTCAACAGTTTTTAAAGTGGTTTTCACCTTCATATTATTTCAGTCAGATTACCTAATTTGATAGGTACTCAGATGCCCTCTGCACTCATTTTCATCCTCTCATGGTCACCATGGAGAAAGCTGGCTTAGGGTTAGGGTTTCAACACAGAAACACAGAAGAGGAGCTGAGCTCCTCAGATGTCACCCTTCCCAGTGCTGGAGGAAGCTGGAGTCAATATTGTTATTTATTTATCGCTCATCAAATTGCTTATCCATTACACGGTCATGGGGGTCCTGAAGCCTATACCAGGCAGCACCAGACATTAGCCAGGGGTACACCAGTTAGCCAGATAGCACTGCTGTGCTATCCTTACATCTGCCTCATTATTCACAGTAATCCAAAAGAAACTTTTTTGCTTGCCATTTCTACATACCTGTTGCATACATGTCAACTGCAGCGCCCTCAAAATAATGGGATCTGCAAATAAAAACCAGAAATAAATAGCAAGACTTAAAAAAGTAAGAATTGATGCAGAATTTGTGCAAACGGGGGCCGGGGGGTGTTGGCAATGAAATATTTTGTATTGGGTTGGGACGCAAAATGACGTATATGCTGCTCTGATACTGTCAGTGAGATAGATCTGTTCAAATTCGATCATATCTACGCACAGGTTTACCGTTATACGTAGCAGAGGCAAGAGTTAGTCTGTCTAGCGTTAGCATGCCCTGACTGCGGGTCTGCCTGCGTCAAAGCTAGCGTTAGCATACCCTGACTGCGTGTCTATCACTGTCAAGGCTAGCATTAGCATGCCCTGACTGCGTGTCTATCACTGTCAAGGCTAGCATTAGCATGCCCTGACTGCGTGTCTATCACTGTCAAGGCTAGCATTAGCATGCCCTGACTGCGGGTCTGCCTGCGTCAAAGCTAGCGTTAGCATACCCTGATTGTGTCTGCCTCTGATAAGGCTAGCGTTAGCATTCCTTGATTGTGCCTGTCTCTGATAAGGCTAGCGTTAGCATTCCTTGAGTGTGTCTGCCTCTGACAAGTCTGGTGTTAGCATTCCCTGATTGTGCCTGTCTCTGATAAGGCTAGCGTTAGCATTCCTTGAGTGTGTCTGCCTCTGACAAGTCTGGTGTTAGCATTCCCTGATTGTGCCTGTCTCTGATAAGGCCAGCGTTAGCATTCCTTGATTTTGTCTGCCTCTGATAAGGCTGGTGTTAGCATGCACTATGTTTGAAAGCCCTGCATTGCAGCAGCAGCGTCATGAGTCACACAGCTGTTGAAGTGAGATTTGAGCTTTAGAAAGTAGGAATAAATCCTCTTGGTTATGTGTACAGAAAAAGATTTACTTTTCCTAGGCACTGCAACCATGATGCTTTGGTACCATGGCCTTAATCAGCGTCACTGGCATGTCATAGATTTGCTGCCCACCTGTATTCTGGTGTTTTTGAGAAATGCTTCAAAATTTCTTCCATTTTATTTCATTTTCTCTCATTTCTAGAGTTATAGAGCACCGGCTGTTTACGTAGGGAAATTTGCAAATGGTACATTTACTGTTCTGGAGCTGAAACGGGATTAATCAGAATAACTTCACATTTTGGGCTGGAATGTGTGGTGACTGAATGATGCTGAATCAAGCTGTTTTACTGGAACCATCCATCCAAATCGTTGCTCCTTCGCTGGGTGCTGTAGGGTTCCTCGGTTATGTTAGGGGCTCAGTGATGGAATCAGGCTGGTCTCAGAGATCCTTCCATCCAAAGGCCTACTCATTTTAGGAGCACAGTGACAGATACTGTAGATATCCCAGCAACATGGCTTAAATTTCAAAGATATATGTAATCAAAGTATGGCTGTCTACACTGCATTTTATGTTCAGGCCATTTATTGCGATTATAAGTGTAGATTAATGATGTCAGTTTGACATCCACTAGCTGCTTAGACTCAACCACAAAAGGCATCGATTGCTGTGTCACTTTTTCGCTGAGGTGCTTTTTTTTGCTTCGCTGGCCCTTTTTACAGCATCTTCAGGCTCTCTGGGTGGATCTGCCAGCAGACTCGTGAAGCGCGGAGGAGGCAGATGACGGGGGTTTATCAAAGGGGCTGATAGGAACAGAGCAGGCACAGAACAGCGAATCTGAAAAAAAACACTAATGTTTTGTTGGTGGACTGTGGAAAAAGGAAAGTTGCTTCACTCAGGACTGTGGCGTTCTGCTGGCTCAGTTACTGGCAGACAGAAATGACACAGCAGGACAAGGGGTCAGCTGGACATACAGACTGCATGCAGCTGCCGCACTCTAACGTTTGGCTCTACTTTTGCAGTGCATCTGTAAGATGTTTGACGGTGCATCATCATTGTGTATTGATTGTAATTATGCATTTAGGCCGCTAATTGGCGGCGGGGGGGTGTTGCAGCATAGGGCACAATCTATGTGACCATGACAGGGCACACACACACGCACGCACAATTTAGAATCATGCATTCGCCTCGCTGCGTATCTTTGGACTGTGACAGAAAGGCTGCACACCAGAGCGAGGGCATGGAAACTCCAAAGAGGGAGTGGGATCCTGGAACTCCCTGACTAAGGCATCATGCCTCATAACTTTTGTTTACTCACACAGTCGTGTCCGACTCTTCGCGACTCCATGGACCACAGCACGCCAGGCCACCCTGTCCTCCACCGCGTCTCGAAGCCTGCCCAAACTCATGTTCATTGCT
>JAACJT020003336.1:0-10118 GCA_009936485.2 Gymnarchus niloticus | reverse complement strand
TCCAGCATGATTTTTCTTCCCATTGAGATCTGATGTGTTTTCAAAGTGTTCCTTTAATTTTTTTGAGCAGTATATAATGCTGTGCCCCTTTGAAAGAAAAATGTGAGACAGGTAGCTTGGAAATGAGAATGTAAGTCCTGCTCACATATTAGTGAAGAATGCCTCCTTTGCCTCTCCTAGAATGCCAGCTTCTTCTTCACAAGCTAACATTAACTTTGATTGCTGCAGTAGACTTAACACAGACCAGGCACCTATGATGCTGTCATTCTGTCTATCTCAGTGTAATCCAAAACCTGACTGGACGCTGACCAGTGCAGTACTTCTTGAGTGATTTGAGAATGATGTTAGCACATTGTCCTGGTAACATTTGAAGTATTTAAAAACATATCGTCATACATAAAAATGTTGAAATGAGTACTGAAATTGAACTTATAAAAATGACAATAGAAGGGGTTTCTCTGCATATGAAAAAGAAGGCCAGTATATATAGTATCACTGTATGTGCTGTTTGCAGAAACCTTACATTTAAGACATAAAATCTACAGTGACAACTTTTAATAAGTTTGAATTTCATGCTGGAACTGTTCTTTAAATACTAAAAGGCCTTCCCCAGTATATGGTAGCATTTGCTGTCAGTGGATGCATGAGACTGTGAAGTCCATTTTCTGCTTGTTCACTTGGTATACCCTGATGCTTACCTGTTTAATGGTCTTTGTGCAAGCATTTAACCTGCTTAAAGGGCCTCTAAGTTCTACTGGGTGTTGTGCATCACCAAAATCTGGTAAAAGAACAAACATATTACAATAAGATTTTTGCCCAAACTTGTAGTATTGAAAAATAGGGCACTTTGTAACTCTATTGGGTCAGGAGTTCTTATGGTGGTTTTTCAAGTAGAAAGGGTCAACTGAAAATTTTATTGTGGAGAGGCTGGTAGATGTAAGTTTGATGGAACTTTTACTTTGTCTATTTTGGTGCTGTGTGTGTGCGTGCCAGCAAAGTGTCACATTCTGCGTGAAGCTGACAAATCAGGACTTGTGATCTTGTAGAGGTCACCTCAAAATCAAAGCTCTCACCACAATAAAGTGGACATTCTATGGATGCTAACACCTAGGGGTGTAACGGTACAGTTTTCCCATGGTTCAGTATGCGTCACTGTTTTTACCTTTATATTTAAGAAGAAAAAAACACATCGACCTTTAATTAAACAATGAACTCTATTTTTATTTTGATTGTCTGTTTTACACTTTATTATTTAAATAAAGTTTAACATGAAGTGAACTACCTGTCTAAGCATTTTGTGTTCTGTCTAAGCTTTGACAACCTGGAAGTAGCCTAATTTGCCTTTTCCATTTTATTTAAACTGGCTACATACTTGTATAGGCAATATTAAATGTAAAAATAACAAAGTATAACAAAGTACAAAATTAAGTTGGTACCCTAATGAGATTTTGTCCTAATGTTTTTTTTCCCTCGTTATTGTATTGCATACTGAATCCAAAATGTTGAAAGATGGCGGGACCTCGTCAAATTTGCTTCTCTCTGTCTACCTACTAGCACTCGCCATTGTCACGTTGGCACAAAGAGAATATTTGTTTCAATTTAGCCTTTCTTCTCTAGCTCGTATCTGCATACCAAGCATTGATAGCCAGGAGGAGGATAATTTACAGCATCTGCCGTTGTATAATGACATTTAAAATCTTGCCCTCAAAAATAAGACATCCCCAGTTTTTTAGGTGTATTTTTTGGGGAAAAAACACTGTCTTATATTCGCGCCAATACATATAGGAAAATGACAAAATTATATCATAATACCGTGGTTCACGTGTGCGTATCGAACTGTCAGGGGTGTACCGAACTGTTCGATAATATACCGAATACCGTTACACCCCTACTAACCTCTGTGTCAGGGGACATTTCTGGAAATGAGGCAGTCCCTCACCAGTCATTTGTTTCCTCCTTCCTTTGGTTCTCATGCCTTAATATCCACAACCTTTGTCTCATTGCTTTAAACAGTAAAGAACAGAGAATATAGCCTTCAGAACTGGGACTTCAGAATTTATAATGCTGTTTTAGTGTGTAACAGCCCAAGGCCATATTGCCTTTTTAATGTTACACGTCAGATTTTAATGTGTCGTTTTAGCTTCTGCCTATGATACATGCAAAATATGAAATTAGACTTTCCAGCTTGCAGTTCTAGTTACATTGTTTGGCGTAGAAGTCCATCAGAGGACACATACACCCACTATGAGCAATTTTAGAGACTTCTTTTAACTTAACTGTTTGTCTTTGGAATGTAGGAATAAACTTGTGTCACATGCAAACTCTACACACAGAGCAGATATGTGATTCCAAACCCCTAACACAGGGGTGTGAGGCAACGGTGCGACTCACTGAGCCACTGATTCACAGCAAATACAAACATATAAACCTGCAGGTCTTTGTAATTCTTGTCAGTTAGCTCAGTGTTTTTTTAAATAGGCACACTTCTTATCTATGTGTGAGTGAATTCATTTAAAAGTAATGACTCTGGTGTTGGTTGATGTAAATGACTAAAAACTCTAACCCTATGCAAAATGAAGCTCTGGTCCCACTTTGTCACTTTTATGACTGTTTGTTAGAGCAGGATGTCTTGTGATGTGCTCATGTTTAGTTCACCACTGTGCACTTTTGTCCATAATAGAAAATTTTCATTCTTTGAGTAAGGGATGTTTGTGGTGGTGGTAGCAAAGACCTAGTGCCAGGTAGAACTATAATCCCCATTTGCTGTCAGTCACATCAACATATGTTGGTAAGGTGATTTAATCATTATGATACATTTTGATTTAATGTAGATTTTTAAAAATCATTCTTAGGTGGAATGCTCTTCACTTGCATTGGCCTGGTTGTCAAATCTATCTTTGACTGCACTAATCAGAAATTTTCCCAGCTTCTGTTGATCTGAGAGTTTCTTTTTTATCTTTTTTATTTTTTTTAATAGCTAGGAAATTTTTATATGAGGATTTTTAATGTATATTTTCAAAATCTGTGCTCAAGCAATATGGATAAATAAGAAAGTATGAATTCCTTTGCTGATCTATTATTTTATTTTAACTAGTTGTCGTGTTTCTGTGCCATACAATGGTGTAGGACAGCAGAGTATGCACTGTAGTTGGGTTCAAGCTGTACTTTTTTTGGTCCAGAGTACGTGCTGTTTGCAGAGATGTCATATTTAGATAGGTCATCAGGGAGATTATGAAAATTGACAGATGTTAGAAACAAAATATTGTGGCCTGTGCATGTGTGACTACATGAGTCTTTTCTCCCACTCCGACAATCTGAGAAGACTGACAGCATTGTTGCATCATTGTCACGTTTAGTATCCTGCAACCAATCCTTCTACTCTTACTGCAGCATTTTCCTGTAAATAGTTAATGTTCAAGTATAGATATAACTGATGGGCCAGATTATGATTTGCCTACAATCCTGGCCTCAGTGAGTTGTAATGAATACTTTTAAAACTATGAATAGTAAAAAGTACTAGTTGTACTACCCTACATCTTTTCAAAATGCACCTTAAAGCCAGGCTCTGTAATGAAATCAAGTTTTCCTTTATTATTTCAGTGTCAAGATATCCTTACTGGTATGTACTGATTTTTAGGATAATTTTCTTAAGAAAAACTCTACTGCGAGTAGATAACATATAAAGCGTTATGCTGTCGTTAAACAGTATTTATTGTTCTGCTTATAGAAAGAATACACCGTGTTCGTCCTATCTGAGGTGATGAATATCTGAGTTCCAGCCTGTCATTAATTCTTCAGCACTTGTTTCATCAAGAGAACCTGTGTTTAGCAAGTTTTCATATTTGATCTTTTAAATGCTTTTAGAATCAGAATAACTTAATTGATTTCAGAGGAAATTATTTGAGTTACAACTGCACAAAAGATATAAGAAAAACACATTAGATAATAATAAAATAAAAACTTAAGTACTTAAAAAGAATAAAATTATAAAACCACTATTTAGTCAGTCAAGGTGCCTATATATACTATAATAAAAATATACACTGTATGGACAAAAGTATTGGGACATCAGTTAATAGGGGAGGGTTCATATACTTTTAGACTTGAGCAATTAAGACACACTCTTTGTTGAGACAGGTGTATAATTAAACACACAGCCATGCAGTATCCAGCAACAAACACTGGTGGCAGAATGGATCATAATGAAGAGATTAATGACTTTCAACGTGGCACCATCATAAGATGCCACCTTCTCAACAAGTCGGTATCAAACTTCTGCTTTGGTTAACCGCACGTGAAGTGATTGTGATGTGGAAACTTCTATAAACAACAAGAGTTCATTTGTGATGTCATAGGCCACACAGACAAAAAGGGACCCAATGACCCAACATCAATACCCAGCTTCACTGATGCTGTTATGGCTGAATGGCAGCAAATACCACCAATGATATTCAAACATCTAGCGTAAAGCCTTTCCCAAAGAGTGGGAAAAAAAGTACCAACTTCTTATTTATACCCTTGGTTTTGGAATTAGATATTGCACAGGCAGGTGGCCCAATACTTTGTCCAAATAGTATATATGAAAATATGTTATTTGTCTGTGATGCTATGAGAGGGAACAGACTAGCATTGCCCTGGGGTACCCAAGTGCCATCATGTTTGACACCTTTTGGTTTCAGGTGAAAGTGCATGCATGCTTGGGCTAGTATGCCCTTCCACTAACTGTGTGCCATGAGTGTGTGAGAGAAGTATATGACCTTGACCAGTATAAAACAGGCAGAACATAAATGGATGGTATACTGTATGTGTTAAATAGTTGATCAGAAATCCTGTTATTTTTTACTTAGGATTTATGAAGTGTTTTGGCTGGTTTTGTGTACCTTGTAATTTGTATGCACACACACACACACACACACACACACACACACACTTGTATTTCTAACCTTGTGGGGATCTTCGATTCATTTCCAAGGGCCTAATTCTAACTATGAGAACCCTAGCCCTTACCCAGCCCTAACCTTAACCATAAGTAACCCAGCAAAATACAAGACTTTTGGCTTTTCTGGTTTTTTGAGAGCATTCACATACTTTTATGAAATTGAGTTTTCCCTTGTTGGGACATGGCAAATGTCCCAACAAGGTAAAAATGTCAGGTTTTTATTACATTCGGGTGACATTTTGTCCCCACAATGTAATACAAACATGTTACACATGTTACATGCATATGTATTTGTGTCTGTGTGTGTATGTATTATAATTTGTCCTCCACTCTTCTGTTCTTTTGCAGAGTGGGAAGCATCATATCATCATACCCCCCCCCACAGTTCTGATCTGTTGGCATTTTCCAAATCGTCAGGCATGCTCAGTGTGACCAGTGATGCTGTTGCTATAGAATCACAGGCTTGTGGGAGCAGCTCTGCTCGTTATTCACAGGAATAGAGAAAGCAGCAAGGCCGACTGGAGATTGAGAGGAGAGAATCCTGTTTGTCCTGGTATGTCTGCCTGATTGATTCTACATACAGTATGTGTGAGTGTGATTCTGACTGCTGTACAGCAAAATGCGCATTACCTCTGCAGTATTACCAGCTGCTGTGGAGAGACAGATTGACGAAGCTAGAATGGCTGAGACACAGACGGCGACTGGGTGGAGTTATAGAATTATGTGGGCCCACTGATCTCTGCTTACCTACAGTGGTCCGGACAAAGAGAGCTGATGTTGGCGGTAGGCCGAGGTGATGTTGTCCTGCGTTAGAGGGGGAGGGGTGCACTTTGTCGTTCCTGCTCCCACACACAACTGCCCCACCCCCACAGCAATGCTTTGTGAGGTTTTTAACAGGCTGGAGGAGGGTGGTGTCTCCGCATTCATGGAGGCAGGGCTGTTTTTATATTGTAGGTCAAGTTAATCAGCAAAATATTTATGTAAATATGACAGAATTTCTCCGAATTGCATCATGGTAAATGCCAGCTGGTTTAAATGTCTGCTGTGTTGAAATATGAGAATGAATATCCCGTTTTACATTGCCTAGATTCCTTATTAAATACTGCTGTGTGAATAGCATTAGAGACTCTGCCCTTGTCGGATCCTTGTTCATGACTGCCGAGCAGCTGTGTTGTTTCTTTGGTGGCGCTCCAGGTGTGTGGAGGCTCCAAGGGATATCGGATGACTGATGGCCCTTTCGGTAACCATGGCCTGGAGCCTTAATTAGTGGTGGCTCGTGTCAGAATTAGTTAGAATGTGACTGAATGTAGCTTCTTGTCTGTTACTGTGCTGTATCGGTTAAGGCATATTGCATCATGCTTCTTGGCACAAGTTCACAGTACCGTCAGACAGTGTGAGGTGGGAGGAGTTTTTTGCTGTCTGGATATTGTGGTTTGTTTATTTTGTCTGTAATGTGTGGGCAAAAAAATTCTTTGTCCCAGACAATTAGCAATATAGCCCAAGAACAGTTTGTTTCATAGCAAGTTTCTATTGATAATGCATCCCCTTAAGGTGTAGCTAAGGTGGCTTCACACTGAATTTTTAAAATAGGATGCATTAATATCAGTTATTTAAAATGAAAATATCATTACTGTAGTTAATGAGCCTTCCAAGGCTATGTTTTAGAATTCATAATGCAGCTAACCTCGTGAATGTTCTTACCTCTTTCGTCTACATTCTAACTGCTTGTCCTGGACAGGATCATGGGAGGCCTTTACCCCATCCCAGGCAACATAGAGCACAAAGGCAGTGGTACATCTTGGACAAGATGTCAGTCAAATGTAGGACATGGAAATATACACACTAGAGGCAGTTTAGAGGTGCCAGTTACCTGAACTATAGTTGCCGACTGTACGTCATTGCATTGCGTACGTCACATCATTACGTAAACAAATGTTGCTGGCGCTTCATTTCCAATAAAAGAGCACTAAACGTTTCTGTCACGGTGGAGTCAAATTATGACTTATGTGAAATGGTGGACGATACAACGGATAATATTTCATTAGAGTCCGAGACAAAAAAGAGAGGTTAAAATAAATTACAGAGTTATCTTGTAGTGGCTTAGCTAAACTAGATGTGATGGGAAACCAGGCATAAATTACGGTCTCGTCTCGAAACCTTTCTGTAAATAAACTCATTATGTTATAGTGATTTAACGTTACCGAAGGGAATCTCGGTCAAACTACGCTTATGTCATTATATCCGAAGATTTTATTAATGAGACTAAGTGTCGCGTGCAGGCACGGACAGGAGAATGCAGGGCGGTTTCAATTTTTTAATGCAAAACTTGCATGCAAACAACCAAGACAAAATCCAAAAACAGTAAATAGTAACAAAGTCAGAAAACAGCGTTTCTTAGCATTAGCAAACGTACGGAAATTAGATTCGCTAAGGGTAAATGTGCAAGTGCTCATGGGAATTGGAGTTCGCGGCAGCGGGAACAAACAACCAGCTAATCGATTAATCAAAAAAAAAAAAATCACTGATTAATCGATTATCAAAATAATCGTTAGTTGCAGCCCTACTAGGGATGTGTCGATCCAATACTCAATATTGGTATTGGACTGATACTGATCAGTTACTGGAGAATAAAGCTATAATCCAATACAATTCATGGGCAAGCCTCTCTTCATGTTGCCAAACCAGCATTTTATTTTGTCATTATTTACGGGTTCAGAGTACACCCAATCAGCCACAACATTAAAACCACGCCCTAGTAGAACAACTGGCTCTTCCCTGCACCCAGATGGTGCACCTGTTAAGATCCAAATGAGAATGGGAATATAAAAGGACAGACAGATAATAACCAGAACCAGGTCTTTTGCTCACTCCAGGTTACTTGGACAGCCTTGCAAACCAGGTCCACCCTGTCATGATGAGAGTCTACCATGATGGCACACGGCTCCGGCAGGATAAATCCCTTTGCCTGTTGCTCCTGGCCAGTGTATTCACTGGATGTCAGTCCTATTGAACATCTGTAGGATTAACTTGGTTCAGCATTTGGAACCACTGAGCACTCGATGCTCTGTGGGAAGTTCTGGTGTCAGCATGGTACAGCATCCCTGTGGAAATGTTCAGAAGCCTCATTGAATCAATGTCTTGCCACACAGCTGGACTATTGGTGGCACAAGGAGGTTATACCACCTACTAAGGGTTCTGTATTTGTCAACTTTTGTAAGCTGATGTCACTGTCATGCTCCTCAAACCATTCGCATACACTCCTAAAGACATAGCAAGGGGATTTATCCTGCTGGAGCCAACCTCTGCCATCGGAATAGACACCCATCATGAAGGGGTGGATCTGGTTTGCCAGGATGGACAAGTGACCTGGAGTGATCAATAGACCTGCTTCTGGTTAGCTTGTGCTAGTGCTTTTATTTTGCCGTTCTCATTTGTACCTTTATCGGTGCCCAAGAGCCTATTCTTCCTCTAGGTGGTGGTTTTAATGTTGTGGTTAATCAGTGTATTTGTTTCATGGTTTGAGCATTTTTAGATGACTGTATTACATATGGCATACAAATGGATTAAAAGTTAATCACTGTTCAGTGTAAATGTGAATGGTTCCTTTTTAAAGGAATACTTATAGTCTCTATATCCTCGCCTATTCCGGACAAGTTTACAACATGGCACAACCAGCAAACACAATCGGAAAAATGGTGGCCAGAACAGGCCAAACAAAACTCAACAGAACTCAATGCAAAACAAAGTTGGCCAAAAATGTTATCGGTATCAAAGATGAAAAAGTGGTATGAAGCTATCTCTAGGAATGACACAATTTAAACGGCCTTCTTGCTGGGTGTGCAAAGATTATCAGAACTGGAATTACATTGTGAACTTTTAGGTATTATTGACTGACATACTGGCCATCGTGTTACTCAACCAGTCGCCATGTTTGTTCAACTGATTATTATGGTATTTTCTGTAATAATTGTATTATTCCTGAAACAAGGAAAGACATGTAAGGACAGTCAGATAATCTGAAAAGTCATGAACACCGGTTGTAGTAACTGGAGCAGTTCAGATACCTCAGGTCCCTTATTTAAGGGCACCAGTGAACATATAACTTCTCTCTCTAACTACAGTGCTGTTGTAGCATACTGTACTTCAGGGTTTACAATCCCTTTTAGCGATGAAAACAATTATAAGGAATTCCCAGTTCTTGTATTCCAAGATAATAGTGTCTATTTATTTCATTTATTTAGTGGACACATTTGTCCAAAGTAACGTGAAGCAGCACATACCTATCAGGAGCTAAATTGGGTAGGATAGCTTCTAGTTTATAGGTTCATGCCACACATGTAGCTGTTTTCTTGTCCAGAACATAGGTATTGGTTCAATATAAAATTGTACCACTTATGCTTAACAGTATGAATTCTGCTTTTATTGTACTTTGACAAATGGAAAGTGGAGCAGGCCAGGTGTGACATCTGTCTTTACCCATCATTGTTAACGGCCTGTGTCAAGTGCACCATTTATAACTGAAAGCACTCTGTAAAAATCTGATCATTGGTCTGGTAGTAGTATTTGTTTTGTATAGTTTCTTCATTACAGTTTTTTTACAGTTGTTTTCAGACTTGTCTCAATACCATATTCACTTTATCAAAATTCTTCACGCAGTATGCTTTAGAAAATGCACCTGAGCACATCAGACAACCCTTGGTGCAAAATGCACTTCAGCTGCCAAAACATATCATACTTCACTCAAAAGTCATTCAGGCTGCCATAACCATAGCATATGCTCCCTCTCATAAGACTACTGTGTCACTCATTGTACAATCAACTAAAAAACACAATACATATATTTTGCATTTCCGTGTCCTCTATTTTTACATAGTTTAGTGTCGCATTGCAAAATAAAAGAAAATAGTATGATACCTTTTACAATAGGTCACATCATGTATACATTTATTCATGTCTAGTACAACAAGTGAAAACACTGCATTAAACTACCAGTAGAAATCTACTGTAGCTCTAATGGTGATCCAACCTGTCCTCTGCATTTGGCCATAGATTTTCATCAACATCACACCGACTGTTATTTCCAGCCATACACCGAGGAAAAAAATTCTTAGAGTGCCTTATCCAGCTTTGGCTGTCTTCCACTGTTATGGCCATACACCCAGCAGCCATTGCATCTAGA
>JAACJT020003335.1:0-10121 GCA_009936485.2 Gymnarchus niloticus | reverse complement strand
GGGGTCTACGGCTTGCCAGTGGGTCAAGTGGACTGACTGAAAAGGATCAGGGAGAAATGTTTTCAAGAATGCGTCTGACCCCCCCCCCCCCCCCCCGCCCCCTCTTAAAACCCCCCCCCCCCCCCCCCCCCCCCCATTAAAACTCTATGCACCGCATAAAAGTTTCTCATACAATATCTGTTTCACCCTGCATTTCACTAGGAACACCTCAGGTTTCCTCAGGAGGTTAAATTGCTGAGGCTTGTCCTCTCCTGTTTGCAGTGATTAGGATTGGAATCGCCTGCAGGTGGAACAGATGGGGTGGTAAGGAACTGGTGGCAGATGTTTTTAAAAATAGGCCCTCACTCTTGCTCAGTGTACAGATTATGCAAAAACATGGTAAAGAAGGATTTGCTGAAATTTTGTCTTTGCTCAAACAATCTACAAAAAAATCAAGGAGCAGAAATGTTAAACTGACTCCTAAGTGGGTGTAGTGCTTCTTCATAACACAATGTCTTAATGTTACTCATGCCACGCACGTATGTTTTCAGCAACCCGGGTGTCCTCCAGCCCGCCCACGTTTGTCCCATCCTGAAAGCCATCCTCATGCTTGTCTGCAGCTCCCTGATGCACTACATGGAGTGCTCCATGGTGTAACGCCTGGTCCAAGGCTAGCTGGTCACCGAGCCCTACGTCTTCTACAACATGATGGAGGTCCTGAAATTTAGTTAGTTGTGTTGATTTATGCTGTAGGTTTTTCTGTGACAGAGATGGGACCTTAAAAGCTGTACAACTGAAGGGACGTTGATGAAAAAAAATCCCTGCTTTGTTTCATAGTGCAGTTAAGTGACTGTTTGACTTCTTCTTCCCCAATGCCTCGTCAAGTATCTGACCGTCTATTTTCATCTGTTGGCCAAGACATTTTGGACACTTTCCTACTAGACGGCTGCTGAACCCAAGGAGCGGAAACCAGCTCACATCAGGGTCAGACCAATTTGTTCATTGCTGTTCTTTCTTTGAGTATCTTTCTCTCAAAGGGGTCGGCTGAACAAAATCAGGTGACCTGTGAAGTCACCCGTGTCGGGTTACTGGTTACACATGGACTTCAGTTTCGCCTCTTAATCTTTCTGATCCTGTATCTGGTTGTCGCCCTTCCAGGAATCAAGGGGGTTGGCTGAACAGAGTCAGGTGACCTGTGAAGTCACCCGTTTCGGGTTACTGGTTACACACAGACTTCAGTTTCGCCTCTTTATCTTTCTGGTCCTGTATCTGGTTGTAGCCTTTCCCAAGTTGCATTAAGTTTCACTCTTTCCCCTTGTTCTTAAGTTGAAATGCCTGTCTTTTGTTTTCAATCCTCTTCAGTGTTTTGTTAAAGCTCCAGTTAAACAAAGACCCCAATTCCATCCTCTCATCCTGTTTTCCATCCTGACTGATGTAAGCCTTGCATGCACCTTTTTCTTCTCATTGTCATGCCATGAAGGAGTAGCGCCTAAATTGGAGGATAAGATTGTGCTTGCCATGGGTATGGTAATGTGTGCCCAATCAGTTTGAGACACTTTGCTTTTCTTAGCGTGCTGCAGTTCTGCATATCATACTCATGGTCCAAGTCACGACATTCAATGCGGTCTTCAACTCCCACAACAAGTCCCTGCTAACAATCGTGATGTCCAACAAGGTGAGAGCAGAGGGTATTTCTGTTTTCTATGTCAAGAGCACTCCCTGATGTGAGTTATAGCAGTGCAAACGTACCATATCAGGCGTACTGGGTCCAACTTGACATGGTGTGCTAGCAGATGTCAAAAATCATGACGTCACATGATGTCCAGATGCCAGGTCACTTGTGGCATTTACTGCTAGAGCTTCAAGTCAGTTCTCTTAGCAAACGTTGTAATCAGTAGCATAAAAACTCTGTAAAGCTACAGAAAATGGGTTTCGTTGGTCAGCTACATTGCATTTACCATCTCTGCACTGGGAAATGAAATTCTACTGACTTGCAGGATTTTCCTAATGTGTGGTTCATGATTTTTTGTTTCTATAATTCATAACAAAACAAAACTGTTAACAATAGGTGACATAAATGCTGTGGTAATATAACCCTGCTCAATATTTAGAGAAATAATACGTTCAATAAGAGGAGCTCATGAGAATTTTATCTCTCCAGTTTGTGGAAATTAAGAGTGCATCCAACAAGTGTGGGGAATTATAATGTGTTTCACATGTCAAATAGCAGTAAGGTATACCTCATACCAATTTAAATGTGTTAATGGAGCTTGATTCCTTTCTCCCAAGCATATTCCTTCTAGTTCAATAAATTTATAGTGAAATTAAATTTTGCAATGGAATAATCACGGAGGCCCGTAGGCCTAAATGTGCATGAGTGCCCTGCTTCAGCCGTCTGCGTCTCCATGTTATCAACATTTTTATTTGGGTTAACCCCAGATATCAAAGAGAGATTTGCCAGCTACATCCTGATGTTAATCGTGTTTCTCATGAACATGGAGCAGTTCTCCTGGAACCCAGGTGATCAAACCAGTGCCGGCAGGCTTTCTGGTGAAGCTTATTCACACCCCCACTGTGTTGTTGCTTAACCTTGTGCATCACGTATAAAGAAATAGACATAGGCTGTATCTTCCTTTTTTGTTATGCTTTTTCCTAGAGCAACTGTGGGACTTACTCCCCGATTTCTGCATGTTAATAGCCTCGGAAGTAGCTGTGGACGCTGTGAAGCATGCATTTAATACAACGTTCAATGACCTTACAGTAGATGTACGTATTTCTCTGTTCCGCTATTAACTGTTCAATGACCATCGCAAGCAAATCTTGATTCATGCCCCTGCCATGTTTTATAACTTTATACTATGTGAGTATTTGCACATGTATATTGTTCATATCTAGAACTGCCAATCTGTTGAGATTCTAATTATAATATCGCTGACCTCTCAAAAGGTGACCGTGTAAAAGGAGTTTTATGTGCGTTTACTTTTACTGTACCTGCAGCTGTCGATTTGTAGCCGGTGTTGAATAGGTTTGCTTTTGAAAGTTTAAAATACCTGCAGCTGTCGATTTGTAGCCGGTGTTGAATAGGTTTGCTTTTGACAGTTTAAAATACCTGCAGCTGTCGATTTGTAGCCGGTGTTGAATAGGTTTGCTTTTGACAGTTTAAAATACCTGCAGCTGTCGATTTGTAGCTGGTGTTGAATAGGTTTGCTTTTGAAAGTTTAAAATACCTGCAGCTGTCGATTTGTAGCTGGTGTTGAATAGGTTTGCTTTCGACAGGTTAAAATTTACAGGAAGTACAAACACATTTGACAGTGGTGACAGTGCAGTCATACGGATGGTTTCTGAAGGTCGAGAGCTGTAAGATTAAACCCAAACCATAACTGTGAGGTACATAATTTGTGTACACAAACCCTGCAGGTGACTTGAAAAGCTGTCCCGTTTTATGAATCATGTGAAATAAAACTCCAAGGAGCATTTTCTTAATATGCTGTGGGCTAGCATGGCAATCGACTAAACTAGATTTTTGCTGGTGTTGTTGTTGTTGTTGTTGTTGTTGTTTTGACTCTGGAGTGGCTGTCGGCAAAACTATCATAGTAGTGCAACATCTCGCTGCTTCCCTGGATCCTTGCTACGAAGGGTGTTTTCCATTCCAGCTGGTGGGAAGCCATGACAGATTGCGTGGGGAAAGTGAGAAAACATTTGATGATGTCCTGTCATGATCAACTGTTGGGTTATGTAGGCTTCCCACATTATCACTGAATTTACAGAGTCCTATGCAGTCCTGGTGAATAATTCTCTAGAATAATTTATAACTTCTCTCTCTTTAACAGAAAGACCTGCTGTACGCTAGTTAGGCTTTACGCTAGTAATGTTTGACTAGCCCACTTCACTTTACACATAATTTGCTTCCTTCTCAGAATTCAGTCACCCTAATCTAGTCATGACTGTTTAATTGATTTACACATTATTGCTCTCCAGGTATACCGCGAGTATAGAGCACCACCCGCCCTTGAGCTCATCAGTAGCCGACAAAAAAATGTAAGTCACAAATGGCCCTCGGTGTAACTAAGGCCTCCATTGAGCCAATTTAATTGGTCTTTCTCTAATTACCAGGCAAACACAGATCACAGTCACTCAGTGGCCAGAAGAATGAGGTTCATTCCACTTCTTCTCGCAGTGCCGGTGTGTGCTATTTGGAGTAACAGGCATCTAAGTGAGGATCTTTCTTTATCATAGAATAGAGAGCATATATTGATCCAGTCATCTTAACATCTTTAAGTGTTAAAGCAATTTTAAGAACTTATTAAATGATTATTTTCTATTAGCAGTTTCCAGTAAATTTCTCCAGAAAGATGCAGCCAGTAATGACTCATTTGTGTGCTACATGCCTCATTATTTGTCAGGAATTTAACTGCTGTCTTCTGATGGTTACTCAACAACTAATCCACGTGGTCGTAAGCTGTTTGAACGTCCGGGGATGTCTGTCTAATGCGTGCGTCTTGCTTTACGTCTTTGGGTAAGTCTACAATTGCAGATCTCAGAGCTACGCCGAATGCGTTTCCTGCAGTGTTTACTCAGAGCATAAGTCATTAATATATATGATTTATGGATGCTTTCATTTATGAGATGAAACATAATTCAGCGTGTTTGAACTTGTACCATGAATTATTTTGTCCATGACTGCTCCAGATCTTAAATACAGGGGGGTAATTGCAATAATCAGTGATCATTGACACATTACTTCTGCTGAAATTAGTTTTTTATTCACATAAATGAATAAATTATTTAGAAATGGATGAAACATTGCTCTGCATTAAATACTAATAACCATTTACAAGTAGGGCTTTACTGCAGCTGTGTCAAATCAAACGTAATTTAAAATTATAAGAAGACAAATTGTCCAGAGATGATCAAAGTTTTCCTGGTAGCAGAATGTTCATGCTGAGGGTCCTGAATAGCATAGTTCTATTGGGCAAGTCCCGAACATTCATTAAGGAGCCTGACATGGGAGAGAAAGAGATTGATTAATTAAGCTTTAAAGAACTGTAGCAGCAGAAGAAAGAAAATATGAATGATGCTCAGCTGACAGTATGAAGGATTTTAAATGGCTCTTACTTCTGTCCATCTTCCCTTCTCTCCTCTCTCCTGCTTTTCAGGCCAGCACATGCCCCCATGCCCAGTCTCAATTGGGCCCAGTGGTACCCACCCATTTCCCTAGTCCCTGACCCCATCAACTTTGCTGGTCTCTGGCTCTCCATTCTTTGAAGATCCTAGTGCAGCTGACTGTGGCAGCTGCCTATCAGACTTTGTGCATTGGCTGTCAGGAATACAACAACCAACAGCCAGTCAGCTAGAGAGGGGGTCCTGGAACCCAGTTTGGTGACAGGTCAATGCCAGCCTAGCCCTTCAGTGGCAAGATCACATCATCGGCACGCCCTGAGCTGTTGTCCGCAGCATTCTCCAACCGCTGTTATGTTTCGTTGGGAAGCGGTGACTTAGTGTCTTCATGTCCTACGTCTGTGTGTGTAAATGTGGGGTGTTTGTACTTGCAAGTTCTTCCCTACTTCTCTGGTTGATGCATTCAGGCAGGGTCATACCATGGGTCATTTCAGTGAGTGGTGCCTCCTCCCTTTGTATTTTTTCTGAGTCTTTAATCATCCTAGTTTGGAGTTCCTACATATGTGGTGGCTCCCCATTTCTAAATGTTTTGATATCTCATAGTATAAGCTTGTCTCTTGTCATGGAGATGAATTAACCTCAAAACACAAACTTGCTATGCCTTAAAATCATATCACGGCCAGTTGCCTGTCGTTTTTTATTAAATTAAATGAAACATGTTAGAATGCATGTTGCTTGTGTGTTCTTGTGGAATGAGAGGATTCACCGGCCCCATATCTCTTGCTGCAATGTTTCATCACACCTACTTTCATTACTCAGCCGGGCAACCATGACCCCACGTCCTCCATCACTGCCCCTGTCCATCTCCAGCCTGTGCCAGATGAGGAGGTGGGTATGGGCGTGGCACACAATGTGCCAGAGGTCAAACGCAGGGCCAGAAAGGAGGGTCAGCTGGAAATAGACCTCTTTATGGTATGTGGGAATCACATATGGTATGTGGGCTCTGGATTCAGTCAGTTGACTGAATCCAGAGCCACAGATGTCCATCATCCCGGGGGGGGGGGGCCCAGAGGACTAGTCATTGCGATTATGTAATCGTTGGCGGCGTGGATGAATTTTCATCCCTGCTATTTTAGACCTGTGCTGCATTGTGTGGCCAGTGAAAGAAGCTGAGAAATCGAGGCTCGAGCTACCCTACAACTACCTGATCAGAAAGAGCTGGGTAGATAATTGTTAGACAGACCAAATGATTAGCAGGGTTGTTGAAAACATATCTAGCAAAAATAGAGCTTTTAAGGAGTACAAGAATAACTATGTGTTTATATTTATGTCTACTTTTTAGTTATGGAACTAAAAAATCTGAAATTGGGCTTCACAATAGCTGGTTTTAAAGCAGACTTGGTCTAGTCTTATAAAAGGATTTTTAGTCTTTAAATAGAAAAACATTGTTTGAGATAGACAAGATAATTGGGCTTCACTGTTAGTCGAACAAAGCCCATGACTCTGGCTCTTGTATGACACTGATGTTAGACATGTAACTGGCTTGGCTACATTTACGAGCATGCCTGACTTTATTCTTCCATTTCCTTATTTTACGGTTGCTGTATTTTCCAGTGCAGTTGAAGGTGAACCTTTTTCGTTCAAACACCTTTGTGCGTTATTTACACCTATGCATAGTTTTTTGTTTTTTTACTAATGTTATATTTATTTATTTGTTTTTTTGCTTAATTCGTAAGTCTCAAAGGGGATTTTCTTGAAAAAATATGAAACTTGCTAATAAGAAGTATAATATTCGCGTTTATGTTCAAAAATTTTCAGAAACAAAAATACAACAAACAAATCATGTATTTTATTCAATATGGTAGAAGCTGAATTTGCTTTGGTTCAATCAGAATGTTCAGAATAATGTATAGTCCAGTCCTTCTGAATGTTTCCCCTTCTATCAATCATGAACAATCAAGAATCATGAATCAAGAAACATGACATCTTTATTAGCACATTAATTAGATGGATATTTCAGAGAATGGGAAAATATTTCATAATCTGAATAGTGTTTTTGAAAAGCTGGTTTGTCTTGTTAATAGGTAATGTATTCACCCTCAGCCCACCTGGTTGGTAGGTTTTGCTTCTATCCCACTCTCCGTGCCAGTGGAGTTAGCATGTTCTCCCCATGTACATGTTCCCCCCAAGTTTCCTTCCATAGTCCAAAGGCATGCAGTTATGTGAATGCATGTCTCTTAATTGCCCTTACAATAGTGATGGGACAAATTAGGCTTGTCTCCTGAAATACCAGTCAATGGTGGCTCCACCCCAATAAGAATCAACATTGTAAAAAAAGACATGACAGTATAGGCAGCATTGATTGGTAGTTTGGGATAGTCCCACCCATCATTGGTATTGAAGCCTCATTTGTTCCATCACTACCTTACAGTGAAAGTGTTTGCACTCTTTGACGGACTTGCTTTCTCTCTAGGGTGTCTCCTGACTTGTTCTCTGTGCTTTCTGGGATAGGCTGTAGGCTAGCACTGTGACCCTATACTAGATGAACCGTTATGGAAGATGGATGAAGACACCCAATGTTTTTTCTTCCCAAATGAAAGCTTACACCTACATCGTATGCCCATGGAGGCCCCTGTTATGCTGCCTGGTTTCAATTTGTGAGATTAATCACACACACACCACATGCTTTACACAGCCTTTTCAACCAGCATGTTCAGTGATGGCCTTAAAGATGCCACAGCAATCGCAGTAAAGCCCAAGAACACGGTCACCAAATTGAGCCTCTTCTTTCACAAGCCTGTCCGTCCACCTTAACATTGTCAGGTAGCTAGGTTATGGTCCCCCTCTTTCTTATTATGAATGGCAAGCTTAAATTTTTTAGAAATAAATTGGTAACCCTGTTGCTATGTCAGTTGCCATGGATATCGCAGAGGATCCACAAGGTGATGATGCTCATGGGTGACTTAACTCAAGAGTCGTAAGAGTAAGCTTGTCTGTCATTTTCTCTATACAGAAACACATGGAAATGTACAGTTTACATCAAGCAGGAATCCTTGTAAAGGTGCTAATCTTTTTTCAAGAATCTTAAATCTTAAATTTAGGAAATATTATTAATACCATTAGTATTATGTCTAGATGTCCATCCATCTCAAGCCTGGCTCTTCATGTGGGGTGAGTCTGGCCCACTCTATGGCTTGCCGATGGCAAAATAGTAACATTATCATAAATAGGAAAGAAAGCATTTTTGAAGGTTATTTTTCAAATAGAAAATGCTCTGCCCCACCCTCCCTTCAGGTTGGAACCAAGCTTGGCCCAGCTGAACAAATGTGAAGACCTGCACAGCTCAAAGATCAATATGTCACCTCTTTACAATAGGTTTCTTTCCAGAACGTGATGAGAAGAAGCGCAAAGTTGGGTCTTACTAAAATCTATGCCTGTATCATTAACAGATATGGCTGCAGCTCAGTGTTAAAGTCATGTCAGGCAGGCAGGTGGCAGTTCCTCTCGAAAGAGTCAGTCCAGCATAAAGGGATCCATGAAGCTCCATGCTCACTGATCATGCGAGATTTTTGGAAAGTTTTGTGCAGAAGACGTCTGTAATTTCTAGCAATGTAACGTGTCCTTGCTCACACAAGTAGAACATTTTTAAATCCCCATCCAAGTGTCTGTGTTGGTTCAGTAAAGGATTAGAGCTGACTTAAATCAGTATTTTGGTGTAAACTCGGAGTATTACCAGATCCAACATACCTTCAAAGCCACATGTCACAGGGGAGGATTAATAGATCTTTTGTTTAAATGTTGTGAGATGTTTGCCTGCTGTAGAGGTCGTTTACCATTTATCCCACCAATCTTTGGTTTCCAATAAGGAAAGATGACAGAAAGTCGAAACAGTTCAGTCTCCGCCAGTCTGACTGAAGCGGTGAGCCGCTGTCAGGTAGGAAGAGAGAAGTTAAGGTTCTCCAGCTCTTGGTGTGGTGATGGATGCCAAGCGTGTCTCTTTTAAATGCTGGTGTAGCATCCTGGGAACCTTGGGAATGGAGTGAGATGTAACTCACCCAGTATGATTGCATTTAGTTCTATTGGAGAAGATATTGAATGCTTGTTTGATGCTTCATTGATCTGGATTTTTAGAATTTCTTTATAGATCTCTTCCCGCTTCTCCTGTATTCCTATCCAAACTATTAATTCAATATCATTGTTGCCAACAATAGGGTTAAATCCTGATATCTGATATGCATGATAACTGTTTCATTACTGCCAAAAGCTGCAGTTACTGTAGCCTTAGCACAAATAAGACTGCTCCTTATAACCCAGTACTTGGGTGAAAAGGAAGGACTGTTTTATCTCAAAGCATTTTATTTTTGGAAGCCTTTGAACTGGGGGGGTACCAGAGAAGGCCTCAGTTAATCATGCTGCCATTAATGTCATTGACAACACCTTTCAAGTCAAATTTTTACAGCAAATGAGTCTCGCTGGCTCATTTAACAGCCTGTTCAATAAATGCTGTACAGTAGGAGGTATTATGCTTATTTTTTAAAGCTGTCAGTAGTAAAGTGAATTGTAACAATGAGACTGGAGACTAAATAGTTCCCAGAGCCACCAGATTTAATACCTTTGCCTGATCTACTGAACTTATTTATGGTAAAAGCTTGTAAACGGCGTAATTGTGAGCTGCTGTAATTTGGTTTAGATATGAAGCACTTCAGAAGCCAGTGGTGTCCAGTGTGTCCGCCTCTTGCTGCAGGCTTTTGTTTTTGGGATCGAGTCACATCGGATTCCAGGCAATCCTCTGCATCAGTTTATTTCCACCACAGGTGTCCGGTCAAAGTCTCCCAAAGATTGTTCTGCCTTCTCAGCTCAGCTTGTTGACAATATCCCCTTCGTGCTAGTGAGCACCTCTGTCTCTTGATCCGAAATTACGGGGGGGGGGGGGGGGGGGGGCGGAAGGGGGGGAGCTAGTTTAAAAAAACTGCCGCGTTTGTTGTAGGGGTTTTCTTTTTCTTTTTTTTTATAAAGGTGTAGCG
>JAACJT020003333.1:0-10122 GCA_009936485.2 Gymnarchus niloticus | reverse complement strand
TTAGGCAGCATAGGATGGTGGTCTGTAGGATGACTTTGGAGATCAAGAAGAGGAAGAGAGTGAGGGCAGAGCCAAGGGTCAAATGGTGGAAGCTGAAAAATGAAGACTGTAAGGTGGAGTTCAGGGAGGAATTAAGACAGGCACTGGGTGGCAGTGAAGACTTACCAGATAGCTAGGCAACTACAGCAGAAGTGGTAAGGGAGACAGCTAGGAAGGTGCTTGGTGTGACATCTGGTCAGAGGAAGGAAGAGGATGATGAATAAAGAGAATGAGAGATAAGGTTGGATGATGTGAGATTAGTGAATCAGGAAGTGCAATGGATTAGCAAGGAAGAAGTAAGGACAGCTATGAAGAGGATGAAGAATGGAAAGGCTGTTGGTCCAGATGACATACCTGTGGAAGTATGGAGGTGTTTAGGAGAGATGGCAGTGGAGTTTCTAACCAGATTGTTTAACACAGTCTTGAAATGCAAGAGGATGCCTGAGGAGTAGAGAAGTGTACTGGTACTGATTTTTAAGAATAAGGGTGATGTGCAGAACTGTAGTAACTACAGAGGGATACAATTGATTAGCCACAGCATGAAGTTATGGGAAAGAGTAATGGAAGCTGGGTTCATAGCAAACAAAACTTGGACATTTTCAATGAGTAACATAACTTGTGTAACTTAAGTAGCATTTAACTTGTATAACATTTTTGTACATTCCTTGTATATTTTAAAGACTGCATGTTCCCTAATTCTTGAGGGAACTTGAGGGAAATAGAGAACAGAATTTAATATGCCCTCTCTAGTACTTGTCCATACATATTTTCAGCAATAACATTCATATGCAGCAATACTGGATGTATTATCGAATTTTCATGTATTAACATGAGAATGAGAATGTTAAAATATTAAGAAAATATTCTCTAGTAGTTCAGGTAAGGAGTGTGATCCTTTCAGAGCTACATGGTCCAGGGTAGCTGTTTGGGTATCAGACCATGAGTCAAGTACTTTGACAAAAGCATAATTTGCAAGTAAAAGATACTGATAACTGATGAAGTTGTTAGAAGTCAATCCACAATCGACTGAATTGGGGACAAGTCATAGGTTTATTAGACGTAATTATCACTCCGTGGGACCAAACTACATTTGGTCTGTCGATGGTTCCCATAATGTTAAACCTTTGGTTCTAGCTTTATCAGGCTGTATGGTTGACTTTTCTAGGAGAATCATGTGCCTTAACTGTGGATCTTCTAACAAGAACCCACATGTTATTACTCACAACTTTTTTAAAGGTGATCAGAGGAGAGGTTTGGTGCCCATGAGATAACAAACTAATTGTGGAACAGAACATGGTACAATGGCAGCTATTCAGTGCATCCTGTGCCACCATAATACATATTATTATGCAGGTTCATCCAGTCATATGTATGGTTCCTCAATAAGTAACTGCTGCACTATGTCTTGGTGGTCCTTTTTCAGGTAAGGTAGGTAAGACTGGTCCAGGAACATCAACAATATCCGAGCCTTCTGAATAATGAAACATGTAGGGTGCTTCCTTCATGTGTTTCTTGTTAAAGTCTCTCATTTCTCTGAAAGCCAGTGGAAGCAGATCATCTGCTGAGACTCGAGAATCAGGGGCCAGAGGGAAATCCTTTCCTTGTACTGGTTTTTAATTGTTTTCTGCAGAAGACACAGCATATTTGAATTGCTATTATAGAAAGCACCTTTTAACACCGTTAATGTGGTGATATTTTATCATAACAATAATTAGTGTGCAATATATTAGTGGTCCTTTTGGATAAAAGTGCATATGAAATATTTATTAATCGTTTTTGAGTTAAACGTTTTGTTTTTGACGTGGAGATGCTGGCTACTGTTTTTTGTGATCTTGATTCCGCTGTTTTTGTAAGGGGCTAGAGGTCGAGGTAGCACTATGGTGGGAGGAAATTGAAACACCCAGAGGAAACTTGACTAAGTATGAAGATAAAATACTAATTCCACACATACAGTTGGTGGTAGAATTTAAACTTAAAACCATAGAGGTGTGAGGCTACAGTGTTACTCAACGGTTATGTATCCTGAAGCAAAATTCAAAGATTGTGGTAGTACCACAATGAGTTAGAAACCATTCATTGACATCGACTCTGCATTTCTATGCCATTATGCTGACATCTGTCCATTTGTATTTCTTGTGTTGCTGATCAGCACTGCATTATGACAGAGTCTAAACTTCATACTGTTTATTCAGTGAAGGAGATTCAGTTCAAAAATACCACTTAACACCAGATTATTAGCAATTACATCTTTAATTTCATTTTCATAAATGATCTTTTTATGAATAATATCAGTCACCAAAAATCTGTTTTGTAATGATTCTGGTACTAGTATTAGGAAAGAAAGAACTACAATATTTTGGTAAGGTTTAGCTTAGCTCTGAAATATAACACAAACTTAACATATGTATACTGTTTCAGAAATAGAATTTTATTGAAAAGTGAAGTGCATCTAATGAAGAAGATGACTTTAAATTGGAACACTGATGGCGTTTTTGCTTATTGACCTCTGTCTAGGCTTCAAAGCGGCAGCTTTCATTTTGTTGATTGGGTGATGAAAAACAGACACAGAAGCAAAGGGGACAAAGGTTACATGCTTGCATTTGTTTACTTAAAGACACAGAAGTTAGTTATAAAATACATCCAGTATTGAATATGTGAGAGTACTGTTTTTCCAAAGTCATAACTTCACTGTTTATATACACTTATATTATGCTATGGTATGAATATGTAAGATTGTTCTGTGTACCATGTTGGCCTGAATATTGGACAACCCTGATTATAAGATGACCACCCACCCCCTTTTCCAAAAAGTATTTGCAGTATTTAAATTATTTATGTAATTTAGTTAAATTAGATTCAAAATACATGTGTTATAAATGTGTTAACCTGAAAATTTAAATAAATATCAAATGGGAAAAAAACAGGTTGGTCAGTAATACAATATTAGCATAATTTGTTTAGACTAACTGTTTTAATTCTTGGTAACTGACAAGCCTAAGCGGGCTTAGTCTTTTAAACCATCCTGACTGGTGGGGGCAAATTAATGCCACCTACTGTTGTATATCTGCAATGGCATTTAAATTCTACTCCTTAATGTAAGAAGAGCCCAGTTTTCTAACTACTGAGATTTTTGTAATTTTTGGGAAAAAAAAAAACACTGCTGTATATTCAGGCCAATATGGTGATTCAGGATATTAAAAAAAATTAATCATTGAAATTCTATGGAAAATTGTAAACTGCAAGAAATGCTTGTAAGTAAACTTACTCTTATGGAAAGAATTTTTGCTCGAACATGATACTCGGGGCTTCTTATTCTTCTTACATCGCTTCAGGTTATTCATGACTGGGGAGCATTGAGAAGAATCAACAAATTCTCAGGATAGGCTAAATGACATGATTAAATTGCCTGTTGCATGTGTGTAAGTGGACTTTGGTAAACTAGCATCCCATCCATGGTTTACACCTGCCTTGTGCCCTGTCCTGCCTGTATGCTCCAGATTCCCCCCATGGCCCTATCCAATACGGCTGGAAAAATCATAGAATAGTAAAAGGTGAACTTTAATAGTGATGTAAGCACTTTTTGATATGGATACAAAGAGATTGATTTGACAGGCATGCAAAAATAAGGACAACGTGTTAAATAAACAGACATACCATAACAACGACATGGCTCAGCATAAGTATTTGGTCCTTCAGCTGGAGTCAAAGCCCCTTTTTCAGAAGACCATGGTGCGTCTTCCCCTAGTGGTTCTGCAGTATGGGTGCAGGTTTCATAATTGGTTAAGTAACTGATAAGATCGTGCTGAATATCAATCCCCTTATGTTATACAGTTCAAGACAGAAGAAAGAGTTCAGCATAAAATTTAAAAAAAAAAAAAAAAAGGATCTATAAATTCACCACAGCCTATAAGCCTGTAAGGGTCGAAGGACAAAGACGTAACATTCACAATTGTGACAGCAAGGGTTTTCACTCACTCAGTTGCATAGTAGCAGGAGCCAAAGAATCATCAGAGAACTGCTTCTGCTTTCTGACCACTGCAAAGACAGACAGCACACTTCATCCATCTGAATGTGTCAATTTAGCAATCGTTATTAAAAAAAATCTCTTATGTGTTTCATCTTCGTGCTGCCCACATTTCAGCTTTATCTGACATTACTGCACTAGACAGCCATCAGAACATTTAAAATGTTTCTTCAGTAGTAAGTCGTTTTATTTTTAATAAAAAGTTATTTTTTTCACAGTTAATTGCTATTTACATGCAACTCAGCAACATATGTTACAGCAAAATAGTGAAAATTTAGAAACTCATCGGTTTGCACGATAAAACTTTACCTTGATTCTGCGTGGTACACTCCAAAAGACCACAAACTGCTAAAAAAAATTTGAATTTCATTGATATCATCTTCCTTCTTTCAGCTTTGCAGATGATCAGAAGAATGTAAGATCGAACCAGCCTTACTTCTTTTTTTTTTACCGTTGGAGCACAGCCTGTACGTACGACTTTTTCTTATTTTGTACTGAGTAAAAGAACACTTGTCAGACGTCTCAGCTTTTATAGCTGCTCAGCCCGGCTAAAGGAAACATGCCACATTCAGAAAGCGTTTAGTGACGTCAGAATGCTGCCATTCCAAATCAGCAATCACCTCGGGAACACATGAGGGCTCTGGACTTCACCTCAGATGTTACTGATCCTATGATAACTCCGTAAAAAATAATAGTGTGATAAACATCGCTGCATTTTGCACTTTGACAATGCTAACCTGCATATCAGTTCAGTTTTATTCAGTTCAGTTCAGTTTTACTTGTCATATGTATGTTAACACAGGGTCAACAGTACAATGAAATATGTTAGATGAGAAAAGAAAAACAAATCACTCAGCATTGATGTCCTACAGATATTTTTAAAAAAGAGAAAGCTTGGAAATAAATAAACGTAGAAGATAAGAAAATGAAATAACATTAAAAAGTCATAAATAGGAAAAACTACATACATGTATACATAGGGTGGGGGTGTAGTGTAGCCACCAGTATTGCACACTGGACAAAGTGACAAGTGTAACTACTAGTAATTGGACATTGGGGAGAAATGGGAAGTGTAAGTAACAGTACTGCACGTTGGAGTAAGGTAAGGTAGTTTTGTACATCGAAGTAAAGTGACAGTGCATGTAGTAATATAGTCTACGACAATATTGTACATTTGCTGAAGTGGCAAGTGTGTATTCAGTATAGAATACCAGACATGGTTAATGGTGTGTCTGCAGTGAATTGTGAGCAATACAAACAGGGTAAACAGAGGTTGCAGTATATTGATAAACAGTGTAATATGGAACGTTTAAGTGTTAGAGTTAAGGAGTCTGATGGCCCGATAGTAAAAACTGTTCTTGAGCCTTGTGGTTCGTGCAGCCATGTTCCTGTATCATCTGCCAGACAAGGAGAACAGCTAGCGTGCTGGATGGCTGTGGTCCTTGATGATTCTGTGTGCCTTCCGCAGGCACCGTTGGTGGTAGATGTCCTGAATGGCAGGGAGACTCTTGCCAATGATGTGCTGTGCCGCCTCCACCACTCTCCGTAGTGATTTCCGGCTGTTGGCAGAGCAGCTCCCATACCATGCTGTAATGCAGCCCGTCAGCAGGCTCTCGATTGTACCGCTGTAGAAGTTTGAGACGTTGGCATTTATGCCAAACTTCTTCAGCCTCCTCAGGAAGTAGAGCCGCTTGCGAGCTTTTCTGACCACAGTGTCTGTGTGTAGGGTCCAGGAGAGATCCTCTGTGATGTTCACACCGAGGAACTTGAAGCTGTTGACCATTTCGACCTCAGCACCATTGATGTAGGTGGGTCCGCGTCCCCCCCTCGCTGTCTCCTGTAGTCCACTATCATCTCCTTAGTTTTACTGATGTTGAGAGAGAGGTTGTTGTCCTGGCACCAGTTTGTTAGTGCCTTCACCTCCTCTCCGTCGGCCGTCTCATCATTGTCCGTGATGAGGCCCAAGATGGTTGTGTCATCAGCAAACTTAATGATGATGTTAGAGCTGTGTTTAGCAACACAGTTGTAAATGAACATGGAGTACACGAGGGGACTGAGCACACAGCCCTGGGGTGCACCCGTATTCAGGATCAGCAAGGAGGAAGTGTGGCTGCCAGTTCTCACCACCTGTGGCCTGCCTGTCAGGAAGTTGAAAATCCATCTGCAGATGGACGTCCCCAGCCCAAGATCATCGAGCTTGGAGACGAGTTTTGAAGGGATGATGGTATTGAATGCCGAGCTGTAATCAATGAAAAGCATTCTCACATATGTATTCCCTTTTTCCAGGTGGGTGAAGGCAGTGTGTATCGCCAAGGCAATGGCATCCTCCGTGACCCTGTTTGATCTGTAAGCAACATTGAAGATGTTGGTGAACACCCCCGTCTCTCATCAGCCATTTCTAGGATCAGTGTGACAACCTCCTCCCTCACATAAGGACATATGGCAGGTTCTTTGTTGAGTGCATCGAAACTAGCATAGAAGGTGTTGAGCTCATCCGAGAGAGATGCGTTGGGCTGGACATTGACTCTGTTTTTCTTTTTGCAGTCCATGATGCAGTGTAATCCACTCCACAAGTGCTTGGGGTCAGAGCTGTGCTAGTTAGACTCCACTTTGTCCCTGTAGTCCCTCTTGGCTTTCCTGATGGACTGCTGAAGGTCAGATCTGGCTGCTTTGTAGGCATTAGAGTCACCTGAGTTGAAGGCAGAGCTTTACGCTTTGAGTTAGCACGAATCTTACCATTTACCCGGGGTTTCTGGTTTGGGTTTGTGCAGATGGTGGCTTTTGGAACGACATCTACAATGCACTTGCTTATATTGCCTATGACAAAGTCTGTATATTCATTGATGTTTCCATCAGCTGCATCCTCAAACATCTGCCAGTCAGTTGTCTCAAAGCAGTCCTGTAAGACCCCCTCGGCCTCACTGTCCCATTTGTAGATGTGCTTTAAAACCAGTTTTTCCTATTTAAGTTTCTGCCTATATGCAGGCAGCAGTAGTATGGAGCAATGGTTTACCTTTCCAAAAACAGGGCGGGGGAGGGGTTTGCAGCAGTCCTTGAATGGGGTGCAACAATGATCCAATGTCTGATCACCTCTGGTAGGAAAAGTAATAACAACACTATAGAAAAGAATAGATTACAGAGTGCATCATGGCCAGCGTTGAGCACCAGGCTCTGGTATACCCTGGATGGGATGCCAGTCCATTGCAATGCACATACCTCCCTAACTCATACCCAAAATCATACATTATAGGCAATTTAGAGATTCTGATCAGCCTAACTGCATGTCTTTGGCCTGGGAAAAGAAAAACGTGTGTGTGACACACAAACTCCCCAAACCGTTGAGCTGTGAGGTAACAATGCTACAAACTGAATCACCTCGTCACCCCGTTATTCTTATGTTTAGATATAAATATGTAAACCTGCATCCATAAATCTTCCATGGCTACAGGGTACAAGGCAGGGGACACTCCTGGCAATCTGTCCCAGGGAGAGAGTAGACATTCTTTTGGAACCATTGTTTCTTTTAAATCAATCTTTTACAAGTCTGGTCAGGGTAACAGGGTTGTTTTACCTGTCTAAGTAATAAAAATGCATTTAATTTTTCTGTTTCTGACACATTTTACAAGATTTGCTATGTAAAAAACATGCCCTGCCCTTTGGCTATGTACAATTTGTCTTGTTTGGGTCTTACTAGAAAAGAAGTGTGCACATGATAGAGTTTTAGTAAGTGATGCATCTAACTTGCCAAGTAGTGGAAAAAGGCCCTCACTTCTAAATGGATTTTTACATTACTGTCATGTAACTTTATTCTACATCACATATTGAATTCAAAATAGACCAGTAATTTCTGGTGTTAAGGTTTACTTGAGTAGCTCTAAATTGTCTAAAGTTTTCTGTGTGAACATGCATTTGTGGGGTAGCCTAGGATAGACTGGCATCCTGTTGAGATTTTATAACCCCTTATGGCATATGCATCCAGAGACAAGCTCTTGATGAACATTCAGATAAGCTCCAGATAAACATTCATTGAAAATGAATGAATGGTTGCTTTCCCAAGAAAAAGAGAAGTAAATATGTCAATGAACAATGTGCTCTGCTTGAAAAACACCTGCATGGACTCGGTCTAGTGCACATTAATGTTAAAAGCCCCACTGACAGGACTCAAGATTACACAATGCAATAAGCCATGGGTAAACCTTACCTGGCACAAGCAACAACTTTCTTTGAGTAAGAAAGCAATTTGTCTTCTCCTGTCTTCTCAACTGACAGACAGCCCATAATAACAATAGGAGCAAGTCACTGGGGTGAGTGATTTTTGGAAAAAGTAATGAAACAGGTACTATAAAAATGTCAGATGTACTTTCGTGATGTCTTTATATCCATTTGAAACATGAAGAATTAAATCTTGTGTGAACAGGATTAGATAATTGTAATGTATTGCTTAGTAGTCTACTTAAAAGTTGTTTACACTACAGATTAATACAACAGGATATTTTTGTTGAAGGAGTTGACCTTAAATGAAATTTTTCTATGATGTACTACCAGGGTGCAGGAAAAAGTTGGATATCACCCTATAATGACATGCTACTATAATGAATTTAGACTACAATGCACTATTACCGGACTTCTAAACAATGGGCCCAGCAATCAAAAACCATCTATCCATTCATCTTCCTTAACTCCTTATGCAGTACAGGTCACAGGGAGCCCATTCCAGGAAGTACAGGACTCAATGCAGGGGACGTCTGGATGGGATGCAGGGTGCACAGTCACGCACAATTTACTGGCAACAATTCACACAACCGCGTGTTTTTAGACTGTGGGAGTACATTGGGGCGGAAATCCAGAAATCCATGCAAACATAGGGAGAACATACAAACAGCCTACACACGGAGCTGTGGGTGGAAACTGAATCCCTAACTCTCAAGGTGTGTACTGTAATCTAATTATTGTGCCACTGCACTGGCCAGCAAGGAAAATATAGCAATGCATATCTTTATCTTTCCTTCTCGGTCAAATAAAGAACTGTTTAGATGGAGTTTATTTGGTTTACATTATAACACAAAGGACTTGAGTGAGTGAGAATCACATAACGGACTGTAAGTGATTTCCCAAAGATATCTGACATTGAATGACTTACATCATGTGATTAGATGTCCAGGCGAGTGAGAGGTAACAAAAACAGGGCTACTTGCAGTGTCTATTTGCATTTATCTGTTTTGATTTTCCCTTTGTAGAAACCAAAAACTACAGGGGAATAGATGCTTTGCAAAATTTGACTAAAATATTGACTGTGAGTTTTCATTAATAACTTTGAATATCACCAAGTCATTTTTGTATTCCTAAGTTGCAGTTTCTATTGTTAAATTGTATTATTAAATTGTATTCTTCCATCTCCCATGGCATCTTGTCCAGTAAAACGTACAAGGAATTGCCAGAGAACCCAGAGAAAATCTGAGCCGATTTGGGGACAACATTCTTCAGTAAATTAAGCAGATAAAATGAAAAACTGGAAATACAGGAATACTATTGTATATAACAAAATACCAGCTATCCACATTTAAGAAAAACTATATGGTGGTCTGAAGGGAACAGCACCAGTGTTGTCTCACACACTGTGTTGCACTGGACCCAGCGTACACCACAACAAGCCTGGGATGTGGGCCTCAGCAGCCAGGAGCACTCAAGCATGTCACCATGTTCTTCTATAATTCAAATACCCTGGGACAGGAATAATACTTTCTCAGTTGCTGCTTGTAGGTACTTGCATACACCTGTATCTTTGTAATCGAGCAAGAGAGTCTGACAAAGGAAGCAAGAAAAGAGGGAGAGGTTATGGGGGAGTAAGAAATAAGATACTTCAATTCAATATGCATCTGTTTTTAGGAGAAATGCAAAGAGCTGCAGGATAAATTATATCTGTAATTTAAATCAGCAATTTACAGTTTAATAATGGGCCATATTCTACATGTTGCACGTGTACGTGCAATAATGTCTCAGGCAGACTGAGTGCTGTCTACTTATCTTAAACTACAATTCATATTTGATATTATGGTGTG